>DWME01008015.1:0-12087 GCA_018244795.1 Parelbella ahira ahira
TTATAAAGAGGTGCGCGCCATGGATTTGAACCCAGGACCCCCGGAATGAGAGGCTGAATTCTTAACCACTAGGCTACTACTGAATTTTAATATAAATGTGTATAAATATTTAGAGCATTTTGAGATGATTCAGTATTTCATTATTAGAACATGTTAGGATTAAATGGTGCAAAAGCCAGACTTAACGTTAATACCATTCTCAAACCGTATACCTTTGGGCGTAACAGGGTAACTTTAAAGGCTTCATTTATATTAATAAAATGTTAGAGGGTAAATAGGGAGAGTGGTAATCATAATTACCTAAATGTGATAAGATTAAATACATGAGGGCATCAGCATTTTGCAGTCCATCGCTGGATATAGGTCTCGAGAAAAGGCTGTTTGCTTATAATCCCTACGCTGGGCATTCGGGTTGGGGATAGCAGAGCACGGCTTCTCGCACCGCCTACGCTGATGCCATTGGAGAGGATTGATAAACGAGAAAATCAAATAATGTTAAAGTTGTTTCTAATATTTCTTCATTTTAAAGAAAACTGAACGTAACTGGTGAAACGTGAGCATGTACTGCACTTCTATGCCTACCTCTTTGGGGGTTACAGGAGTGACATTACTTTTTTTTAAAATCACAGCTTTAATATACTCGTGCCTTTCAAATGTGATCTATTGATATACGATCAACACGTTGCTAGTAACAAGGAGTTATCGGACATTCTCCATTGTTCCATATTGTTGGTCTCCTACATAATTCATACTCTCTTCAAACGCTGCAATCTTGTTCAAAGACAGCGGTCACATAGCTATATATATACATACATACATATGTAGTAACGTAATATACGGCTAGATATAGTTGGGTATTGGTGTGAAATTGCCTTTAATTATGCACCTGACACGTATCTCTGTAGGTTCTGTGGTACGCTTTATACATCACAGTACACGATAGACGCCTTGTCGTGTCATTATTGCCGTTTGTATGTGTGTGTGAATATACACATATTAAAATTTTAGAGATAAATAATTCTATAAAAGATGTGTCAATTTGTTTAAAGGTTACAGGTGCATGTGATTCTTTTTTATATGTCCATTGTAATTTGATAATTTGTATGTGTGCTAATAAAGGTTTATTTCTTTTTATTATGAAATCTTTTATATTTTATTTATATCGCAGTGGTTCACAGGCTTTTAGTATATCCACCTGCAATAATAATTAAATGAATATACACTTTCCTCACTCTTCATTTACTATAGTTAGAAATTGAATGTACTAAATATCAAGTCGTCTGATCCCAAGCTAGCCAGATCGCGTATTGTAGTAATCAGTATGTGGATAACTAATCGTAAATATTATCCACCGTATATGAGTATTTACAGAGCAAACACTTGTGCTCATCACACGAATATTTATGTAGGGTCGGAAATGAAAGTACAACCTCCGGCTCAGTAGTCAAGATGAATCACTGAACCATCAACCCAATCAATTCACCGTGTAAATATACGGTGCATCTCTTCTGTCTACGTATAACGGCATTGTATGTAGCGTCATTTATTAATTCATTCTTGGGTGTTTAATCGGTAGTTTGGTGGTGGTGGAGAGTAATTCTCAAAAATATAGGCATATAACACTTCCTTAACAGTTCTATATCATTTATGAATCAATTCGTTATCAATTACACGTAATACAATTAAGATGCAAACGGATTGGAGTTATAACAATAGCGGTATGTGTTACCTCCAGATTCTCAATTTAAAAGTACCTACTTCATAGGATACTTAACCGTTTGACGCTCGGCCACAATGACATTGACAGCTCACTTTCGTCTAGAAATAGATACTACAGCCTCGATCTATGTCCGCGTCACCGCTGGACCGTCACACAACAATTTGCGTAACTATAAAACTTCAGTAATATTTAAAAAACAACAGCTGTGTTACAATTGCTTTAAGATCTTACATCTGTTGTTCTGTTATGTTATTGTCTAAAACGAAACGCCATGATTCAGACATCTTTTTTAAATACACTTAAATTTGTTTATTGATTTACTCGTTATATCAAAAGAGTTGCTAAGTGAAACATTTAAGATATATTCAATCATTATTATGTTACACTATTAAGGCCGCCACAGAGGAAGCTATAATATGTTTATTAGCAAGGTATTTTACAATATATTTTACACAAACGCTCCAGAGATCACTCATATATTTAGGTAAACCTAGATATAGTAAGACATATCTCGCTAAAATAAGACATAATATTGCGCAGATAATGACCACAAAGATATACCTACTTACTTACATATTAGATATACTTACTTATTGAAGATACATATTAATATATTAGTAAATGTTTTTTACATAAAGTTGTGTTACAGCTAGCATGTGTTTGATTTCTTTAATACACATATTATGTATATTATAGCACAATATGTAAGTATGTATATTATGGCTCCGTCTCTGATGACCTTAATGCAATACAAGAAAAGAAATGGCAACGTCTAACGGACAAGGAAAGGAAGTTTTCGTTATGAGTTGGGGTTATAATACGATCTGGGTGTGGACGGGGGCGGGGGGGCATATTTAGCGGGACCACGGCCGCTTTCCTCTTAATTTCCGATGCTACAAATTAATGCGAAATCGATGTCACTTGATGGACAAGTTGGAATGTTATTATATAGACACACACACGCACGTACGCACGCACGCACACACCCATAGACACGGCTACAAATACACACATACACTATCAGCCTGTCATCGTCCACTGCTGGATATAGGCCTCTCCAATGGCTCGCCACTGAGCTCGATCTCCTTCTCAACGCATCTAACCACTGCCAGCCACTGCCAGCCACTTTGCGTATATTGTCACTCCACCTAGCTGGAGGACGTCCTACGCTACGTTTGCCACGTCACAATACACATAATTGTTTCCCACAGCGTAAGAAGTAAGCCAGCATTTGGCCAGCGCGGAAGACTTAACCTTCTCATTTTAAGAGAAGACTTGTATCCAATAGCTGAACAACAAAATGGTCGAAAAAAACACACTTTATACTTTTATTTTTATTGGAATAAGGAATAATAAGTAAGAGATCCAGAAAATTTCATTCATACCGTCATGCAGTAACCTAATCTAATTTGTATACCTATTTCACTCGGATTAGACGGTAAGTGATATATGAAGTTAAATGAAGTTATATGAAGTTAAATCTAAGTATGATTTCAATCTAATGTACAACGAAAAGATTAATGATGTGAAAATGTATTAGAATTTCATAGCACTAATAGTAGAGCGTCAGGGTAGGATAGGCTTTTGGCGTTCAGTGCTCTCTGTCTGTACCTAGAGGGTCCTTACAAACTAAGCACATTAGGATAGCGCTCGAGCATCCTCTTGTAATAAAACAAATGTAAAATAAATTTTATGAAATGTTCTAAGCTTCTGTTATCAATGTATTCAAAGTCTACTCTGTTCTTCCAGCCGGAGTATTTGAAAGGAGCCTTAGAGACCAGATTCGACGATATAACTATAATCATATTAATTATATATAACATCACCCCTCGAAGTAATCGTCGTAATCCTCGAAGAGACAAGCAGAGAACTGTAGTTTGTTCCCACATATTATCTGTTACGTTATACGACTCACTATGGAAAAGGGAATGTACCTATTGACATACTCTGGGAATACAATCAGACTCCTGGGTACCACTAAAAATTACAAGTTACAAAAACTCAACAGGAGGGGCAATTTCGGTTGAACCAAGGACTTACCCTTTAGCAGTCGCGTTTGCGACCTATCGACCAATGATGTATTAACTATATGTATAAGAAAATATTAACTACCTAGTACGGAATCGCTTATCGACCGGTGAATGCTGTAGGAAAAGATGCTGACGTCTCATATGGGCGCACCCGCGCTGATTGATGAGATGTCGCCTTTGCAAACTGTTTTTATAACCCTCCCTTTCCGATCAACATTCTATTTATGAAAAAACAACTTCAAACACTCTTTATAAATAAGGTCCACGAGCTGCGACCAGTAATGAAGAGTACCAGACACATTTTATTAGAGGGGTAGGCAGTGAACACCTGTGTCAAATATCTGTAACCTTAGAGAACTAACGTATTTTTACGTTCATTACTCTCTTTATATGTATGTATGTATATGAAAACCAGTATCCGCCAGACTTCCGATTTGCCCGTCGGTTAAAATATTATAGAACTTAAAATTAATCCAATTTACTTGACAATGTATGGAGTAAAGTAAGTCCTTAAAATATATCTCCAGGAGCTTTATTAAACCTTATTACGACATCAATTTCCTTTGACTGAACAGCAAATACGAAAATGAGATTAGCTATTCAAAGCTGAAATGTTTTCCCGTAAGCCAACTTATTATGTGCCATCATGTAATCCGGCTTGTCCCAATACAACAGCTCTCGACGTATTTAAACTGTATACTTATACTAAGCATAGTAATAAGCCGCTGTCTCCCTCCAGTTGCATGGATTGTGTCTATTTCGGGGCTATAGTACTTTCAACTGCGTAGAACATGTTGAAGGTTCAAAACGAGACCACACAATATAAATTTAAAAAATTAGATAAAAGACCAATTGAAAAATATCCAAAGAACACAATTCTTAGTACATTATCACCATTATCGTCGACCTCCAGAGGTCCACTGCTGATTGGCGCCACTGCGTGGCGTAGTGACTACGGCGAAACCGCCCAATGTGGCAGTCACAAAAATTATAATTATTAGTACATTACCATTCAATCTAACACCTTTGTAACCTACATTTTTTCTCTCGATTCTTTTGAGATTCCACTGTTGGATACATGTCTCCTCTCAGAACGAGAGTGGTGAGTCCAAAGTCTGCCGCGCTGGCCTAATCTAAGATCTGCAGATGTCCTCACAATGTCTTCTTCGACCCTTAACAAGTGCTATATAAGCTTAAAATGCGTTTTTTGGTATATTGAGGGAAACAAAATAGCCGTTTTTGGTTCTGATTACAAACAATGCCCGTTGTATTTCTAACAGTACGAGTTTTTACAGCTATAGTATTGTTTTTGAGTGGATTGTATTTAGTTTATTCGGACGCTGAATGTATAAAGTGACGCGGGAACTAAGCCAACTGGGTAAACCGAATTTAAAATTGGTTCCAGTATCGATTCCCTCGCTGACTAGTTCGGCACGTGCAATTTTTGTGTGGGCGTTTAATTTCCACGTGGTACAGAAACACTGATTACAATTTGTGTGGGATCGAATGAGATTGCTCCACGCGGTTAGTCACGTTCAGTAATTAATTTATTTCTGTTTTTTTTTATGTCGACTCCCTCGTTGATCGAGCGGTTGCAGCGCGACTGCCGATCGAGAGGTCCTGGGTTCAAACCTCGGGTCGGGTACTATTGGAATTTTCCAATTTAGAATTTCTAGTATTGACTCAGAGTCTGGATCTGTGCCAATAGGCTCACCACCTTATTTCATGGTACTCAAACGTAACGGATATAACGTGGGAGGGTACTATACCTTTCTGCCTACCCCCTCGGGGATTACAGAGTGAAGTTACGTACGTCTCTTTTTACACAAACAGTTTTAAAACTCAAAGTGGTCATCGTATACGACATAACGCAATGTATCTTTAACCTCTATATGTCCAACAATAGTACTATTATATCGTCGTTATATTATTATTATATAGCCACTTCAGGTCCCTAATGGGGTAAGCAGAAATCACCGAACGCCAAATATGCATACGGATTTGACGTGCTTGTATTACATTTATCCCTGTTCACCGGTTTCGGAGTATTCCGCGTTTCGACCTATCCTATGAAATCCTGTAATTAAATTGGGAATAGAGAGATATTTTTTTATCTTGTATAATTACCGGCTATAGTAATTTGGAACAGATTTGCCATTAATTTCCTCAATGTGTACATACGTATTTGTAAAGCACATGAGATGAAGGCCAGGGATAATTTCCTTTTGAATAAATATGTCTTTGTCACCGCCTCTTAACGTGTACCCGGGTGGAGACGTGAGTGAGATAATTTAATTAAATCCTGGTAGACAATTATTAGTATACAACAATAGTTGTCCTATATCTACGCTTATAAAATCGATCAATGACAATGATATAAATCCTTATATTCCTATAGAACCTTAAGTGTTTAATTAAACTAAGTGTCCGAAGTGATAACGTAAAGTCTTTACTGTAAGAATAACCCTTATATTATGAACTTTTTGAATATTATTTATCATTAAACGGTTCGTGAGTATACACAATATGAAGAAATAAAAAAAAATCGAAACTAGTCGGCCTATCCCGAAAAACTCTGTTGAGTTGAGTTGAGTTGAGATACTAAAATGCAATACAGTTACTTAAGATTTGTCGATTGTAAAGTTAGCGCTTAGCGGTGAGTACTGATGAAATATCTAGGACTGAACTTACGTCATGTGAAATGTTACGTCAATGTCCTAATATTATATGACATTTAAATAACAATGTCAAATATATATTATGAGTATTATGTAAGTTATAAATCGATGATTTTTCAATACGCCAATCTAAGTAATATTATCTAATTATGTTGTAGGTATTTCTAATTTATAGTTACTGTAATAGTAAAAGCATTTCGTGATAGGGTTCGATTATATTTTAAAAACATGGGCCTTTTTGTTACACGCAGAACCACATTTAAGAAGCACGTACGGAGATGGGTGGACCATCCATGTTACTTATTTCTTTTAATAACATCACTTCTGCTACTAACTTTATCATCCAATCAGGGTTGACTAAATAAATGTCATTGGCCATTAAGTTTGCCTTTTGTTACATGTCGTTATAGAGATTTAAAAATAGATACAGAGCTTAAATGAATAAATATTCTGTTTATATTTTAAAAAATCAAAATAAAAAATGAACTCCTAAAGATATAAGATAAAAGTTAGCCTCGTGTAGAAAAAAAAGATATCTCCCGCCCATAATTAACAATAAATCACGTGTTACCGCCGACCGCGCTTCGTAATTTGGAAGTCGAGCATTAAACAAAAGAAGCTTATTTGAATTCAAATTAGGGGTTCCTACGGGGATCATTAGAACGAAGGGAAGGACGGTACCGATAAGATCCAGCTGGGCTATCAACGAGGAACGAGGTGAGATAACAAGTAATAAAAAAAGCGAAAGAATTTAAGGTTCATTTGAACAATAAAGTGACTAAACTACTCACTGACTTGACTTTTTATCATTGTTGCTTAAAGTATTGACACCCCATATTCTTATTATGCTATAAATAAGTCTGCCTTGATATAAATTAATTAATCAGTTATATCTTACAGTTTCACTTTTTATACAATAAGTATTTTTATACATACCTAGTGAGGTCGCTGTGATCGTGGAGAGTTAATAAAGGACTTCGTAGTGGTACGAATCTCGTCAAACTTTGTCAAAAAAAACATATTCGTACATTAATTAAGTCGGTACACTACATAATCATTAAATCTATATAAAGTTACTATTAAGCTTCGAATAAAAGATATAGGAGTAATATAAACTACACGAAATACCAAAAAAATCTTTCTTCTACGGAGTACATCGTGTACCATACACAATAATACGATCTGAAGTTCTTAATTGAGTTCGTTAGATACAAATTGATCTATCGCTTATATTTAACAAGATCACGGTGGTACCGAAGCGGTCAGCTGGAGAAAACAAAAAGTAATCAGAGTTAGAAATAAATCCACAGATTTGGTATGGATGTGTATACCCGGAACATTTAAAACACACCGAACAAATTAATTTGTTCTCAATCCATCGTAGAAGATAGATAGAGATATAATTGAAAATTATGTATGAAATCTGCAAAATCAAAATCATCACAATTTGACCAATATTTTGATTGGTGAATAAAACCATTTTAGAAACCTATATAGAAAGCTTGTGTTACATTGGAAATCGTTTAGCAATTATTTGGAATAAACAAATAAAAAAAATTAGAAATAATTAACATGAGACATTAAATTAAAAGAATTTTAGTTACTTTTTACATTTATTAATCAGTTACGATTTGGTAATCAAAATTTGAGAAAGTGTTTCGTAGCGGTGTGTCAGTTCTTTCCACTTCGTTCGGTTTTATGCTTCTTTCTGGGCAGTCGTTACGGGAAATCTGTCCGGGCAGTTACTTGATCACTTATTACGTATTGCTAATCTGTGCTAAAGAACAATTTTTATTCCTTTGTTCTCTACAAATAGAAATGATAATAAATAAATTAAAACGTTTGTATAATAATAAATCATGTATATAAAAGTATGAAGAACGTAACACGATTATACAATATAACATTTATTTTATATTTTACGACCTTTAAAACACATTGACAAATTCACACCCACACCACGGAATATATTTTAAATAGCCTCAGCGGACGATATATTTTATATGCGGAGTATGATACAATTTGAACATGTTCCAGCGTGAATGGGAAGTCCATTCAGAGTGCTATTCAAAGTGAAATACATCAATTTGCGTTTGCATCAGAATCGATTTCACATTTGCCCGTTCGTTGAATGAAAATAATCTAATACTATTGTAGATATAAAGCCGTATATTTCACAAAATGCTGTCTATCTTTTATATTCTGTTAGTGGCTGATCAATGAATGTAAAAGAAGCATGTCAAGTCAAGAAGGATCGAAATATTTGGCGCTTGGTGCTCTCTGCCAACCCCGGATCCTCCGTTGTGAAGATGTAATAAAATCTAAATTATAATTATTAATTGTCTATTCAGCGTCGTTTTATTTATGATCTTTGATATCCATTATTGGAGACACTGTCATTTGACTATTAGTACAAAGCATTCTAGTTTCATTATTATTACTATTATCTGTTCACCGCAGGACTCTGAAGGTGTAGGCAGAGAGCATGATTACGACACGAAAACAACTATACTCATTTCCGGTCACAATATATCTATGGCCACATCGCAATCTGTACAGCTTCATATTTTGTTCCATATTTTGTAAGCTTGCACTCTAAGCCGAATAGAAATGTTGCTATTTGCCTTCATTAGATACGCTAACAAAGTTCTGTATATTTATTTACATGCCTATGTAGATTATTCAGCAGCATCGCTGTAGCAAAAGGGCCTGCCTAACATGGGGATTATGGGCAAAAACGCTTTGACAGAGACCCTCGTCCAGCAGTTATGCTAAGATAGGCTGTTGATGTGATGTGTGATATAGGTTATTGATATAATTTAGTAATGACGTAGGTTTCTAAGTAATGTGCGGAATTGTTTCAACATATGCGCATTGGTTCGTCAAAGAAGCAATTTTCTTGATTAGACAAAGGACAGTTGAAAACAATTTTTAGTCATTATAGCAGATGGGAGAATCAGAAGTCTTCGAAATCGGCGTGCTTGTAAGAAACAAGTGACAGATGAGAAGAAGGGCGTAAGTACTATGATGATAGACTCATTTTTCATTTCGAGCTCACTAGTAACATAACTGGCATAACGATATAACATTAATAATGTTCTGTGTAGGTACATATATACATGTATTATGATATATACATATATTAGGTATATCTGTACATATTGATTGGATCAGAAATGATACTATCCGACAGAGCACCAAGGTCACCGACATAGCTGAAAGGATTAGCTAGCTCGTCTAGCAGTGGACTGAGATAGGCTGATAATAATGATGATGATGATGTACATATTGCATATAAGTTATTAATAGGTACTGTAAAACAAAGTAAAAACACATAGTATTAAATCGTATCAATAAATTGATAATCATAAAAGGGTGAAATTAAATGATTCCGCTGAAACATCTTATTTATTTAGGGCATCAACGTTACCCTCGTAAAATAACTTTTATGTTAAAAGGTTTTCATACGTTTGTTTTATTATATCACGCGTTAAATCGTCGAGATTGTTTCAGATGTACTAGGTTTTTATGGTTCAGTATCTACAACTTATGAATCATAGCAGTAAGACGACATTGTACATGAGAACTTTGACGGTGTTATGAACTTAATGGTCTGGAGTTAAATCTTGAGAAGTGTTCTTAAATTCTTCAAATTGGTTTTTTATTATACTAAATTATTATGTCGACATAATTTCTTCATAATTTCGATATTCCGATCGCGACCGTGACGAAAATATTTTATTTATATTGAAATTAAATTCCAGGTTTTGGAAAATTTCTTTTTCATTCCACAGCTCCAATGTTAAAATAGAAAGTTTTGCAGATTCACCGAAATACTTTTCAGAATTTTTCGTATTTCCTGTTTCGCACTTCTTTCAACGGCAAACGTTTTTTTATTCAAATTCCATGGCACCATTCCTCGGCAGTTTTGTGCCAGACATTAATAAATAATAAAAAAACAAATTGTGGTTCGTCCAAAAAAGGCTCTTTTTAAATCTACCTCACATACTTACTTACTGATCATGTACCTTATGTTTTTTAAGTTCAAAAAATTGCTAGCAATTATGGTAGGTATACATAATTAAAATCTACAAAACCATTTAAAATCCTAGCATGAAAAGTCAGTCAGCAGCACAACTAAATGAAGTTTACATTGTGTGCCAATTTTAAATATAAAGTACGATTACAAAATAATGTATAATAAACACGTCTTTAATTAAAATTTTTACCCGCGTCGGATAAACTTATTTAACGAACTTCGTATATCTCGTTTACTAATTCATGTTGGAAGGCTAAAGACAATTTAATTCATTTTAAATCTACCGAGAGTTGAAATAGCTTGGAATGAAGAGAATACCTATTGTACATATATGTACGTAACTAAATGTGTTACATAATACGTAAGCCTGTTGTTTCGTTTCATAACTTTGTGGAAAGCGTAGTTTAATGTCATGACGTAAGCCACAACAGATTTCTATACAGACATTCATATTATAAATGTAACAGTTGAACCATTAAACAGAATTTGTTTACATTTAATGTAGATATAATCTGAACTCTCAAGAACGAAATACAGTCGTTAACAATCTATCAAAATTATCTAAAAAGGAGTATGTTCATTTTAAATAAGTTATTTTTTTAAATTTAATGTTCTATAGGAAATTCAATAAAGGTCTTTTCAATACTAATGAAATTTTTTACTTGCGGCCAGCGAAGGCGGCAAGTATCTGTTTATTTATATAGAAAAAAATTAGAACACTTATTGCTAAATATCCAAAATAAAAGTAACATGACTACGACAGATACAAAGGAAGTAAAACCTGTCAAGGTGTGTGATTACAAAAATATCAACGTCACAACTATTCCTACCAGTTTCTGGTACGTAGTTATATTAAAGAATCCATTCGTTCCAATTTGCGAATCCATCGGGATCTCGGAAAACAAGAGACTATTTATCCTCATAGGGAAAAACAGTCTTATTAGAGACATACGAAAGGTCTTTAACAGATTTGAGACTCCACTATTCTCACTTGCTATGTATTACATAATCATATGAATTCGAATCCTCGTTTAACAGGCTCAGTTGGGGAACTCACTGGTGCAGTTGGCTACGCTTGTTTGTTGCTGTTCGTGCATTTGCAAATCCAAAATCAATATTGACGCTTAATTCGCTACAATAGATATAAAACAGACCGCAAAGGAAGATTAACAGCGATAGTAAAACGTGGAGCGCAATCAAAGAAAGACCAGACATCTTAATCCAAAGCTAATTCCAGCCATGAAGTGAATTAAGCCCTGAGAGAGACAAGGATTCCGATGGATGTGAAATGTTCTACGATTTACATACTGTGATGTACATATAGAGAGTGTTTTGACATTGTCTTCGTTAGAGTAATAATAAATTCTTCATTATTACTTTTATGTAATACAAAAAAGCTTGTCTTTTCCCGAAGTGGTTGGCAGAGAAGCGTAGTAGTAGTAGGGCTGAATGATGACGATGATAAGCTCGAACATTATCATTCTTATATAAAAAACGAAAAAAACGTAACTTCATGCCTATAACCCCCGAGGGGGTGGGCAGAAGAGTTTAGTACACTCCCACGTTTCACTAGTTACGTTTAAGTCCCATAGAATAGGTGGTGAGTCTATTTTGCCATAC
>DWME01008016.1:0-12085 GCA_018244795.1 Parelbella ahira ahira
TAAATGTTGAATGTAAAGCTTCCTAACAGATAAAAGATTAGATGTAGAATAAAGTAATTCGGTGGGATAAACCCTTTCTTTAAAATACATTGTTTTGATCAGCCCACGTTGTGCACGCTCTAATTGTAAAAATTTTGTTTTTGCCGCGCGATTAAACTGCGATAAAATGCTTAAAGTGCGATTAAACTTTTCTTTAATTCCATATTACTCACTTATATACAAATCATTTTAGGAGAATAAATAATTGAAGAGACCTAGAGATATAAAGATAACCGCGAAAAAATTCCACTGAACTAGAAACGAAAAACAACCTAACACCCTTGCATTAATCTGTAAATCTACATTCAAAATCAAAACCAACTTGAGACTGCACCCAAGACATTCTACAGCAATAAATGTATCAATAAACGTATAGAGAACATTCAAGTGGCCGTTGACACGAAAACGTGATACTTGACATGTATCAGTTGGTCCTGCACGAGAGCGTCGTGCCAGTCCAGTGACCGGTGCAGCCCTACAGGCCGTGTTGCAACGGAAAACGGGTCGCGACCCACTTCGCCGGGATCAATACTCGGTCATCGACTCCGCCTGCGCCTCGTACAGTCCTCGTGTCTACGATGATACCACACACAGGATTACTACTAACTGACTACACCTATCATTCATACATCATTCCTCTACAGACAGCACACATCTAGAAATTATATTTATGTTGACTGTTATAGAACACTTAAGATGTAACAAAAACGCAATACTATCCGATATTCCTATTTATTTTAATTATTAAGTAAGTCTAATTGTTAGTACGTTTAACAAATAAAAACCGTTTAACAAAATAAAGTATGACTTTACACGCTTTGGCGTTTATAGTACAAAAAATTAATATATCGCAGCTACGGTCTTGAGTTCATTGCTGCTTGTATATTATTACTTTTTCGTTCATATGTATGCTCTCAAAATCACGCTAACTAATGCAGTAAAATGTACGTGAATTTATAAAGCTCGCCTTATTTCGTAACTATCTAGCGCATTCACTATCATCGGACTTTTCTAAATACATTTTTTATGATTTTCATTCATTCAGAAAAATTAACTTAACAAATACCTACAAAAAATAAATACCTGCAATAACACTCAGATAGGAAACTAAACTTAGGTAGGACCTGCAGAATCCGATTTACATAAATATATTAAAAACATTTCAGTTTATTTATAATTAAAATAATACAATTTTATACAAAAAGTTACTGCACAAAACAGTGTATATATGTAGGTATACGCGAGCAATATCCGAGCTATAATTAGAAGTCTGGCACCACGACAAGCGCTTAACCCAATTCGATAATTGCGACTATATGAAGAACAATTGCTTTACAGACAAAACTGAGGAGTTGATGCGACATAAATGATAACTTTCGAATAACGATCCTTGTTCGGCTGTAACTAAGACACCATTTAGGGCGGTCATCCTGACCGTGGCAGGTAGTGTCGTGCAGCGGCGCGACCTGGCTCAGTGACCTAAATAGCACTAAGAGCGCCGTCGCTCTGACCCGCTTACCTTCGTGCAATCTACAATCATCACTTCAGCTTTAGTAGCACAAACAGTTTTGCCACGTTCGTTATTTTTAACCAACTCGCTAGGGACATCATTAGCCTCCGTGGCCCAATTGTAGAGAACGCCGCGTCTAGTTCAACTATGTTTGCAGCAACCGCGTAGAATATTCTGGCATCGCTCCGTACAGATTATAAACAACACGATCGTGTAAAAGTACACCGGGTATGCTAACTAAAACACCACGGCTATTCGAGTAGCTGAAAGTACCGTAAGATAAATCAGCGGCTGCAAGGTTCTAGTGATCGAGGGAACGATAGCCTAACCACGGCTTCGCAGATAGCTTTAGATGTTTTGCTATCAAAAGAACACTTAGCAATTTTTAACGATGCCTCATAATCAGAAATATAACGTTTACCGTAAAAGAGATTTCACTTGTAAATGAGTTGGAAAGCTTCAATTTATCTACACGATTGCAGCTCGGTCCATTACAGTTTCACTTAGTTGATGGCTTAAAGTCATTTACATTAGACGTAGATTACACCGAATGCTCAAGGGTATAATCAATGAAGCATGTTAATTTAGCACAAGCTTAATTATATAGGTAACTAAGCCCAAGGACCATTGCATGACAAATTCCAATAATGGAACTGTAATAAACATATGTATCCGAAATTGCTTACGTGAACATCAACGTGAGATAGATACTCAATCCTCAAGATACTCGTTCATTCCGTTCATGCCGTTCCGCGAGCTATTTATAGCAATACAAATATTTGTAGGACATAGCAGCTATCAAGTTATCACCGATCGGAAATTCGAATGTCGTGACAGCCAAAATTCCAATGTAAATTCATTACGAACGTGAAAGAACACGGCAGGTTTGTAAGGATAGACAAGGGAAACATCCCGACTGTAATCCCCGAAGGGGTAGGCAGAGGAGTATAGTACACTTCCAAGTTTAACCAGATGCGATTATGATGAGATATTTGGCTTCTCTGCCTACTCCGTTAGGTACCAGACGTGATTATATACATAATAACAATAAACTCATTATGCGTATAAGACATATCAGGAAATAAAATGAAACAATATCCACCCTGTATATAGAGCTTATATATTCATCGGTTAAATGATAGTTAAGGTACGACCGACATTGTAATGCGATTAATAGACAACAGACAGCATACCTGCGGGATTATAAACTACGCAGCGGAAGGTTTTACCTGCTCGGAAGATAGGATGACCCGGTTGGTCGAGTGTACAGCGCGGATGACTAGTATACATATAGTTAAATTAAAAATTATATTCAGCGATGAGAAAAAATATCACGAAAACTAATTTCTACCAGATTTTGCATTTAATTAAAACTTCTAATGCCATTGGACACGATATACACCTACATGTATAAGATGCTCCATTATACATCAGATTCCAAGAAACGTTATCACAATGGCGACGCGACGTGTCTAAAGAGGGTGCATTTAAAAGAGCTCACCGGATTTGCGCATATACATCAGTGAGTTAAATGTATAGACGGGCGAGTTCGTTATCCTCTGAAATAGTATTGGAACCGGATCAGACACAGATGTCAAGAATCAGAGATCCCTATCCTTGTGAACGTTCCACTTTGTGCCTACTTATTTCCAGTTATTTAATGTACTAATTGCTTTTGGCTACAACAATTAGCTGTAATAGGATATATTTATATATATGTAAAGACAAAATGTCTCGTTGACATTCAATTATTTTTGAATATAGCGTAGTTATACTGCCAGACACATTTGCATCAGAATGGCCTTCACTGCGCTTCACGAATCCAATTTTAGGAACGGACGAAATGTCAGGTACACAAAACGCTTATTTGTTGCAAAGGTCGTACGTTCAACGACGAAAAACATCACATGTATATTTCGACTAGAAGAGGCAGATTTCTTCGATACGAATATCTCATCAATCATGCATAGTGCGTGTGCTGGTTGAAAAAGGACGGGCCGAGTGCGTCGCCCTTTAAGTTCCAGAGCCCGCCGTATAGGAGCCTGGAGCAACGACCCTAAGCCCTTGCGGAACAAACGGAGTTTTTATATATCGCCAGTCGACCGGCTCTCCCTTCGTCTACTTAATGGTCTGCTTTCAAGACGCGATCTTGGGGGCGCGCGCCCGAAATTCTCGGGAATGTTTGCGGTATTTTCAAATAAAAAGAGCCAACCGGGGCGGGCAACAGCGAGACGTTCAAATAAAAACACATAAAAGAAGCCAATATAGAACTTAGCTTTTATTATTACCTACAATAGGACCTTAGTAAAAACGTATAATTTGGCTTTGTACGTATTAACATTTTGTATGTATTTGTATATTGCTGAAACAACGTAATGCTCCAAGGATAGCGGAATAATTCGAATTACCACAGTGACATAATGTTTTTTCCTGGGTATGATACGTAGATATAAAAATGTACCTACATTATTTGTAATTTGGTTCGAAAGCTAAAACATTTGTCAGGGACTGCGACTAAATTAAATAAATAACAAAATGCGTTTCTGTTTTGAACGCGTCTGCCTAAGATGTAACAATATTTAGTGTTCATTATCCATTGAAAAATTTTGTACCTACAGTATAAAATTATTCAAATTGTTCTTTAATCGTTAAGAAAAACACTATCTTAACGCGTAGACGATCTGCAAGTATGCTGATATTATTCCTCCACTGCTAACAACGCTTTGGATCAGTCTGTGATAATCTTCTAATAAACATTCCAAATAAAGGCACGAAAATGTTATTGTACTGTTTCCACTCTAACAATAAATAACTATCTACCTGCAAAGTGTGAGCACTTTCAATTAATCGTATACCTACTATACAATTGTAAAAGGAAAATAGCGAATTTTCTAACAAATACACGTAAATAGTTTGCTTCGAACTTGTATTATATTTGTGAAGGTGCTAGTAATTTTAGTGGACACTTTAAATAAACAAAATAATAATAATCATTTATTTCAATAACAAAATAACCGTAATCGACATGGCTCTAAATAACATTTAGATAAAAATCAAAAGGTAACGGTGAAATCAATATATGTATTACAATAGGTAGCAACGTCATCGGAACCGTCGGCATATTTTGAAGTTGATGCGGAGCCAATCGAACTGTAATGGCGGCGGTCGATAGGCCGTGTTATTTACACAGTTTCGTGAATTGTCGGGACAGCTCGTGGGTGCTCGGGGTAACGGACCAACGCCTGCGCAGGTTCAACATACGCGTTTATACCAAGGCCGGGTCGACGTCCCACGCCACGCCCCTATCGATATGCCTAGTAGTTTAAATTCATAGTAACTACCGAATGTCTAATAACAAAATATCCACGAAACAAACAAGATCATGCCTAGTCAAAGCAATCGCTTTCCACTATCAGCACTTCCAACGCTGTACGTGCTCGAAGCCGCGAACAACGAGTTATCCACCGAGGCTAATTTAACTGCAGCGATAAAACAATATTATGCAATAATGACGTCACTTCATTTATTACACCTACGCCAAAGCGTGTTGGTGCATTTGATATAGTCTATGTAAAATGTTTATGAATAAGTACTTGATTTGACTCGACATGACGTCAGTCGAGATTTATTGTTCAGAACCACGTGTACTTGGAACACATTAAACGCGAAATATACTAATAGTTACTACTGATAGTGTACATATGACATTCAAGATAAACCATAATTAAAATTCAATATCTTTGATACTGTATTTTACTTCATTCAGTGAACAGTGGGTCATGGTTATGCACATAAAATTGAAATGGTAACAAGACAAAGACAGTGTATTTAAATATTCATGCTAATGAGCGACTAGACTACGCTACCATTACACAATATGCAAAAAGATAGAAGAATGACTAAACAATTGCAACAGACCCATGGATATATTCCAGAATAAGAATTAGAAGATAATATATAAAATATTAAGGAACTAGGCTGATGATGATGATGATATAAAATATAGACAGAATATAATAAGAATGAATGAAAAAAGTGAAGATTTCCTTCACTCTCTCACTTTTATGTAGAGAACATAAAGTATGGAGATTAATGTAGCTAACTGATTGAATTATATAATATTAAGCAGTACAACTTAACACAGTACACTCCTCCAGTTAAAAGCATATAATGATCATAATTAACTTGCTCCAAAATTTAAAAAAATGTCAGGAACTGGTGAAAAAACTCAAAGGACATAGTGACAAAATTTATAAATCTACCTTCGTTATTAAACAAGTAATTGAGTTATCGCATTGTAGGTGGACAGAGACATGGACTAGTTCCCCATTTTCCAGACAGAAACTTGCAATCACCAAGAAGGTCACTAACAGGATGTAATAGACAAATGCTATGAACTAATAACAACATTGACTAATTACATTAAGTGCTATTTGAACAGTGAAATGTCATTTGACAGGGTGTTACTTCATTAAACCTACAATTTATCATATCAATCTAGTTTCATATGTTATCCACAGCCCACTACAAAAATCCTAATGTGTGCCCATTTTAAATTCAAAAGAGTCATATTAATTTATGTCCATGGTAAGTTCAGTCAATGTACAAATCTACAACAATGATGAGCCAATGAAGAAAACAGATTCAAGTTTACTAAACTGTGTTTAAACACAAAAAAGAGAAAATAGCTGACTGAAATTAAAAAACATTTCATCAGAAAAATTTTCATTCAGTTGTTTTATTACATAATAAGCACCAAATTATACTTAAATCAACAAAGTTGAAAATACTAATGACCCCAAAATATTTGCTCTTTTAGTATTAACTTTTTTGCCAGTTTTATACTTCTTTTGTTTCATTTAAAAATTAACATAAAATGCAAATTACCACAACATACCTAATAATAGTCACAATATACATAACAAATAAACACAAGCATTAATTTAAGTTCATTTATCCATGACTATAACAATCTAAGTAACTAATTAATACATACATACTAGAATGATTCTAAATACATACTATAATAGAGTAAATGTCTTCATTTATTAATGCAAATAATGTGATGTTTTTATAATACAGTTTTATAAATTCAGAGTCCTTTCTGGATTCTAAAATATGAGGGTAGTTTATGAGTTTCAGCTAAATATCAAACCAAAAATTATTTCATAATAATTTCACACACAATATACCTGTTGGCAACTCATTTGCAATGAGTTAAAGGAATCCAACAGTTACTGGATACATTTCAGTATGAGTCATCTGACCACAGCAAGGCAATGTTAGCATCGAATTTCCAAGTTATCATTGTTGTACTTTAAATATAAAGTAGTATTATATACGAACACACGCCTTCAATTAGTTTTTATAACTTCGCTCACATCGCTTCAAACTTCTCGAACTTACTTAGATTTATCATGGGGACTGTTCGAGACTATTAAAATTAAAATAAAATACAGATGTTATATTTTACAGACAATAATTACAATACACTAATAATTAACACAAGTAATAAAGAGACAAAGCGATACGAAAATGTATATCTAAAGGGAAATCAGTTGCCCACTCCACGACGCCTGCAGTGACGTCCTGAACTGAAAGGGCATGACCTCTCGTAAATAGTAATTTTGTAACCTAACGAGGTTCGAAAATGTCGTTATATACACTTACCTCCACAGCCATACACATTGAATAAAAGTTGAACGGATTTGGCCGTGAACAGCTTGGGAAATTCACAACACACGCAAAGAACGTGTGCCACGCACAGAAAAATTCACTCGACTGACATCGTAATTGCCAACGTAAAAAAATCGTGGAAGAATGTTGTAACATAATCTAGTCAAAATTCTACTATTATATCATTATAGAAATTTAGTACGTACAAATTGAAAATATTTTTCTAACCGTCTCGCTAGTATTAAATTATACAACAATGTGAATAATAGTAAATATTTACTGTTTTTAATGTTACATTTCTTTATTTTTCTCGGTGAAAACGATAACATACACAAATTTGGAATCACAAATAATGTACATTTTTAAGACGAATTTTACGGATTTTGTTGGACGGTTGGATTTTAATTAGATAAAATATTTTTATGTATCAGAAAAGCGAACGACCCGGTAGTTGTCATATTTAGAAATAACATCGGGACTCTAAAATAGAATCAACAGTGTCAGCTACTCTAATTAATATTAATTGTCATTTGGTGATAGACTTGTTAGTAAGAGAGCAATAACCAGAGTAGGTAGTATTAATTAATATCCGTATTATTTCAAGTTGCTAACTGCGAATTGACATGCTCGCTTCTAGTACGTATTTGAGACCGACACCTACGTCTTTCTTTTCGGAATGCAAAATATAGTGTCTATTCTATTGTCATATTAATAGGTGAAATAGTGATACAACTACCCTGGATCACGAGTTTCTGAAATAATAAAAAAAGTACTTTGATATTAAGGATTAGCACGCTGAAGTGGCAATGGGCCGGTCCTATTCGCCGAAGGACTTTAGCTGGTGGAGGAAAAGTAATTCGTAGCGGAAAATGCGACGTAAAAAATGCAGTGTATGACGCCCTCTGGCCAGGTGGGATGATGATCAGCGAAAGATAGACGGCGGAAACTAGACGCGGCAAACTGAGGACAAGTCATGATGGAGCTTTTTAAGGAGAAACTGTGTCCAATAGCAGACTGAGATATGTTATTGATGATAAATTAGATATTTAAGTTGTTCTGACTTTAAATATCACTTTGATCCACGTGGATCTCTTTACACTATAAACACCCGTTAATTAAGTTTAGCGATGGGATTACAGAGACAAATTATTAAAAATTCGTAATAACAAATATTTTTCCCGAAGGTACTATTAATGCTACATTTTATTTACATAAATTATAAAATAATAATAAATGATGGATGTATTAAACATCACTCACCGATCAAACAAACGGCACAACTAGCCATGTGGCCATCGGTACATCAGCTATATGAAGTTCATTCATGCGTGACCATATAGACTTGGGACCTATTTATAGATCTAAGGTCATAAATGTAGTTCATGGCTATATGGTATACTGGCTAGAAATATATATCATGCCTGATATAATGGAGGTATAGCGCAATGTTTGTGGAAACTATGACGACGTATGTGAAAATTAGAGTATATTTGGCTCAATAAGACGGGTAGAGGCCTCAAAACCTACGCGGAAGAGCACATGTCCAAGGGCCTACAAACAGATATTTGAATTTCAAAGCTTTTAATTGTAAAACTCACACCACTAAACTTTTCATTATAATCGAATTACGTATCAAAATAATCGACCCATTTGTTATTCCATTGTTGGAATATGGGTCTCCTCTCATATTGAGAGGGTTAAGGCCGAGGTCTGTAAAGCTGGCCAAGTGCGGGTTGGCAGATTTCACTCACATTTTTTTTTTTTCAAAATTCTAGTGTGCAGGTTTCCTCGAAATGTTTTCCTTCACCGTTAGCAAGTGATATTTAAACTTAAAACGCATTTTTTGTAAAGAGGTGCGCGCCATGGATTTGAAGCCAGCACCCCCGGAGTGAGAGGCTGAATTCTTAACCACTAGGCTATCACTGGCACTATTACCACTTGGTACAAATTACGTATTACCACTCGGTAACAAAGATATGAGCCAGTACAAATGATGCAATTATTAAAAATAGGAGTAATGAAGTAAATTTATACCTATATATTTTTTCCTTCTTAAAAGGTTTAAACAACATTAATTATTACATTGCAATCAACATATTGATTGACTGATATGGAATGGATTAAAAACATGTGGTACCAATACTAGTAATTTGATTGTTGAATTGGAACCTGTAGTATAATCTATAAAATCAGTCAATTTTTCAATGTGTATTCAATGTAACGATTACATGTCTCCAACATTACAGATGGTAAATCAACAGTGTCAACAGGGAATAGGTAATGAATTCATGAGACAACAACTTTATTGTTTCTTTGTAATATGTGGGTATACAAAGGTTAATGGATATAAATTGAGTTATCTACATAAACATGTTATCGTTGAAACCAGGAGGGGGTAAGTGGTCTGCGTCTGGTGGGGGTGGGCGGCGGCCAGGCATCGGCCCACCGGGCGGCCCGAACGGGTCGAAACGAGCTCCGGGTGGCACTGCACCTCTGTAACATTTCATAAGTGATATAGATTTAAGCACTGCTTCGTTGGTTGAGAGGTTTAAATCGTGACTGCTGCTCGAGAGATCCTGGGTTCGATGTCTAGGCCGAATCAATAGGTTTTTCTATCTTGAAATTCTTAGTAGTAGCTTGGAATTTGAATTTATGCCTGATGTAGGCTCTTCCGCTATTCCATTGTGAGATGTAAACGTATCTGAAGAAACATGGGAGTGTAGTAACACTTCTCTGGCTACCTGTTTGGGCATTACAGGCGTAGCGTATGGTTACGTTTATAAACCGAGGCAATATAACTCAAACCCATATATATCGCTATTGATGACGAGGAAACATAAATGTAAAAAGGATGCTATTTGAAGTGGCTCACCACATATTTAAGGCTATTCTTTAGAAAATAATATGATAAAATTTTTTAACTTTATCACGTATATTTTTGAAGTAACTGAATGATTTTAAATATTTCTTTTATTTAAATTTTAATAGAGTAGTTTCAATGTAAGCCACATTTTAAATTTAATTATTAACAGTTTTTTTTTCTATTGACAATTAGCACAATAAACATTACATACCTAGGCAATCCCCCTGGTATACCAAGCCCAGGGTTCTCAAGGTCCCTTCGTGGTTGAAACGGTTGAAACAGCATGCCCCCACTTCCAAGCGGGGCAAATGGATCCAAATCTGAACCTCCAATATTTGGCAAATTTCGTTGGGGTAAATCCCTGTTGATATCAAAAGTTTGGTTAATATTTAAAGCTAGAAACATATTCAGAATTTTTATTTAAGAATATTTTTTTTAATCAAACTGATTATAACTGCTGATATTTAATATTATAAACGTGAACGTAAAATTGTTTGCTACGCTTTCCCCTTTTTCTCCTTCCCCGGTTTTCACCTTCAACATCAGACTAATTTTTACAGTATATTGGCCTATTCTTAAATTTATGTTAGACAGAGTTCAGGTTTCAGTTGGACACCTATCAATTTTAAACCACATAGATATAAACGTATTAAATAACCTTCAAGATACTTATCTAGTAACCTAGTTTTCAAAATAACAATTTAATAAATAGTACTACATTTCTTAATACTTAAATTTGTGTGCAATCCATGTTTATGTTTAACCAGCGATATATTCGAGGCCTCCTCCAATTGTGGGAGGCCAATTACTTGTGTTATGCTAACTACACAATTAATAAACTACACCTATATAAATACTTATATAGATATTTTTACACCCACATAGAATAAATACTTGTCTTTGTCACACAAATATTCATTTTGAGCGGAAAAGGAGCCAACAACCCCCACTACAACAGTCAGGTTTATTAACCATTGCACTAACAGGCAGGTCAAACTTTATATAATGTTTCTAATCTTCAGAAATCAGTTTTGTGCTTCTAAGATATAAAAATAATATGTGGTGTAATTTAAGCAAATTCAATATTTAATTCAAAACGCTATAACTCTCTTTGGTTTTATGATTATTAATTTCCTGTTCAGTTGGATAAATTATTTAAATTGATTATTTCATTATTTATTTCAGGTACTTTTGGCTTTTTCTAGCTGAGAATTTGTAGTAGTGACTCGGAGTCTGGATGTGTGCCCAGTAACTGGTGAAATGTGGGGCTGTACTACAATCCTCTGCCTACCCCTTCGGGGATTACAGGCGTGACATTACGTTTATTCAATATACATCTATTTTCTCTCTTCTTACCATAAATTGTGATTGTCTGGACGTACGGACGATCTGGATGGGATCCTTAGAGCATCATCATCGGTCATGTTGCCTGAGTCTGCAAATAATAATTTTTCTCAACATTATTTATGCTGTATTAGCCAAATTGGCATGGTTACTACCATATGCAGAGAGCATGTGCACAGAGCTCAATATGACCCAGAGACTAAAAGGCGGAACATAAGGTTGACAGTGAAATGTTTGACAGTTATTAAAAACTAAAATAAAGTCCCAAACTTACTGTTAGTCTGTGTCTGTGCCGATGTTGTAGTTCTGTTGATGACTGGATTTATCAGATCTCTGATTAGGCTGTACATTATATCCTTGTTGTTCGGCATCAACTTATCAATGGATCCACTGGTTTCATTTACTGTACCTTCAATGCTCAGTGCAATGTTTGTAACAGCCAAGTCATCAGCTTTCTGGAATTGTAAATGTTGATAATTTATAAATAACATTCAATTGATTATAGTTATTAGTCTACACCAGGGGTTCCCAATCTTTTGTAACCCGCGGCGCAGTTACAAGTTTAATATTTTTTCACGGCGCCCTGTCCTAGCTATTTGAAGAAAACAGTCGAAAGAAATAGGTACCTACAATAATAGTAGTTAGCTTAGGTT
>DWME01008017.1:0-12085 GCA_018244795.1 Parelbella ahira ahira
CAATGAAGGTCATGTTTTAGTCATTGTACTTCGGCTTTGTGCGCCCCTTAGGCTATAGTAGACCGGGAGAAAAATGCAAGGGAAAAAAACTTCCAGCACTCTTTTAAATAAAAAAAAATTGAATTATTATTACATATTATATACCATAAAGTGGGAATACCTTTCCCTAAGCCCTCTTATTTAATCTATAATTATACATCTATATAATAATAATTAATCTTACCAGCTACCACCAGTGGACCTTATGTTGGCTGCAAGGGTAACACGTTAAATCCGCCCTGTGCTATTGCTAAAACGATAAAGAAAAAATGAAGAATTTACTTATGAAAATAAAATAAATAAATTCCATGTTACTGCATTATTTAACTAATTTAATTTAATCAAAAAACACAGAATACGCGTTGTTTATAAACACATGTAGCAATTCAGAGAAGACGAATCTTTCATTAACAAACATTTCAGAAAAGCTATAAACGTAGAACCGCAATGCAAGGAAATTCCAGGTTATGATTTCTGGAAAGTTCAACTTCAAATTGAGCAAAAGTTTGAGCAATTTCTTGAGGAAAATGTTTGGTATAATAATAACCTGTGTCTATGATGAAATTTATACATTCACAGATAAATTAATTCCAAAATTATTAATTGGTTTTTTATTAATTAAATATTTTATTATTAATTGTTTCACATTTGGTTGAACTTACTATCAATTGATTGCCTCCTTGTTCGAGTGCTTGCAAGCGTGACTGCTGATCGAGATGTCCTGGGTTTAAATACTGGTTCGAGTACTTGAATTTTTCTAATTTGAAATTTCTTTTTAATTAATATTTCGAGTACGTAAACTCACGTAAATTTGTGAACCGTAGGAGTGTATTGCACTCTTTTGTGTACCTCTTCATGGACTATAGGCGTGATGTTACGTGCTATCAATATAATGTAGGCTCTTTAGTTATTATTTTTTTAAAATTAAATGGCTATTCTAGATTTATTTCGGTTATGTTCGTTATCACGTAAAGTGTGGTGAGATCTATTGCTTACTAACTGGCTGATGTGATACACGTTGAAACTGTTCCATAGACTAAATACGTAAATAAGGTCTAACACTCGGTTTCATGTCCAATGACACTGCACGACGTGAATGTGTTGGTGTGGAGTTTAAAAACGACTTTGTTATGTTACGCACACAAGCAAATGAAATTGTTATTGATTATTCCAATACATTAGAAGAACTTGCAAAATACACCTACATTAATATAAAGGATGTCGTAAAATATTAAGCGTTACGAAACGTAGCTATCAGTCTACCCACAGACGAACGCAGTAGATATAATTTATGCTACCTTCTCTTATTTATATTGCCTACCACTAAGGCTGGATACACATGAAGCAGTTCAAACGACCGTTTTATATCACCCACTGTTGTTGCCCATAAACTGTTATGCGAATGAAATAGAATATTTGAAGTCAGTTTATAGAGCGTATACTGTGGTATTTATTTTGTACATTTGATGATTTTAAATATGTAACAATTTAACATTTATATTAATGAATTCATCTAAATCGCATGATATCGCATAATAATCACTTCATTGTTTCCTCGTCATCCATTTAGTGGTTAAAGATGTATTGTATTATCACAATATATATATAATATCTAAGAAATCGTTCTTGTATTCTCAAATTCAAATTAATTAACGTTATTTAGCAGCGAAGAAAAGCGTCCAAAGCTGTAACACTATACAATAGGTCTAACAAGTTAACACGAATCTGAATACTTATTTTAATAAAAAAATATTTATTGAAGGAGTGAGAAAATGAAAAATATAAAGTAATCTCTTTTTTTACGAGTATTTACTGTCTCGAAAACAGTTGGAAACATTTTGATCAATATTAAAAAGAGTTTCGTGCGTATATATAATCATAAAATTATGTACCTGTTTAAATTACGTATATGTTTTCTTGAATACATCAACTAATTTCGGATATATCTATGACTTTTTCGAGATCGAAATAGATCGAATAGAAAACCTAAGATTAATTACTGAAATATGATTGTAAAAAAGACGGTTAAAGCGCGCGACTGAAACGTCTAGTACATTAAGGTCCCAAAACAAATCATTGTCCAGAGCACCTAAATATACATTATTTATAAAGCGCAATACTGACACGGTTTAATAAGGTATAGTGTGGGAAAGTGTCTCCAACTGAAGAGATAATGGGCTTCATATTTTGTTTCATAACAACAATTTTAACAAACACTAGTCTTTGATTTACAAATACTATATAATTTATTACCATTGAGCTGTTCGATAGTGACGCATATATAGACATGAGACTATAATATATAAAGCGGTACCAACTTCGTTGTGTCTATAAAAGAAAGCATTTGAGGCTATTTGCAAAATTTGATTTAGGTAATGATCATTAAATATGTATGGGGCCTTAAATGACGATTTCATCATCCGACTGTTATTTTAGCTACTAGCCCATATACCCGTCAATCCTCATTTGAAGAGTGCGCGAATTTCTTTAGGCTTCCTGCTGTTTCGAGAAAGATCCATTTAAAGTGCTACTTCCATCCGTAAAAAAACTGCACCCGAGAAGAATATTGTTTAATATGCCTCCAAGAAGATAATATACGCAAAAAAAAGTAACTTCACACCTGTTATCTCTGCAGGGGTAGGCAAAGGAGTATAGTGTGCATCCACATAATAATAGTACAAAAAGAAAATGTTTCTATATAACACAAGCAAAATCGCAGGCATTAGTTAGTTCCGCAAAGGTGGGCCACGAATTCGCGACGTGGGCTGAGACGGTTCAGGCCTAAGCCCCAGGTCATCGACCCCAGTGACTGATCGCGTACATTATATTTAATGTCATTGCACAATATTACAGAATAATATTTCGGAAATGTCCTCAGGGAGCATCGTAAAACCGCTCGTAAAGATACATGGCGAGTGGCCAAATGTAGAAACGTATTCATCTATGCAAATGTTCACAATAATAGAGTTTGCGAACTTTACTTGTGATGTATCGAAATTAGTTGTACGTAGCCTTAATGAACGGTTGAAGACGAGGTCCGATTGTCACGAGATGTACCTCTAATCAAACAGATTTCCGTTCTTTGCGAACACAACTATTGTCTCCGTTTCACTTCTAAATCAGATTCAAAATTAAACTTGCTGCCTTTAGGCAGTAAAATAAAGGCAATTATTTAGTAAAAAAGTTGTAAAATCAACTCTGATTATGAGAGTTAGATTTTTAGAAGCAATGATGAATTTTCGAGAAATGTTTTTTCTATGCACAGTCTCTTTACTGATTTGTACTACCGCAACAGTGAGTTGGGGGCACTGGTACTGATTCCCACTAACTGTTCAACTTTATCAAATTTTTAATAATATTTTATAAATGGAACACATGCTATGGAATCTATATCACAAATTTCATAAATAAAGTGCCTATATTCTTTTAACGAAACGCTGTCGAAAAATATTGCTATTAGGAAATAAAAGGCGCTGAAGATTCTTCATACTACGCGTAGGTAAGTAATGTTGTTAAAATTTTTGCTATCTAAATGTGATATTTTAACCAACTTGTATATCTGATATAAATTGGCTTAAAAAACTAAACTACATCCCCAAACAGCATATCCAGCTGTAACCCAAATATAATTATTACACGTTCGGAACACGTCACTGTTTTAGGAAGCTCTTAATGAAAACATAACAGTGTACAAAGGCAACTTACCGTCCAATGGTACTAAGCATTTAGTCTAAGACAGTCCAGACATCACTGCGCTGCACAGTATGCAGCCTGTCTGTCCATTGGCAGTTTGTACCTGGCTTGCATATTACAATCCATTTGGATCCCCGTTGAATTTATCTGCCTATTAAATATTATCATGCAGTTAGCTATGCTTATGCCTAGCTATACTTATATAATATATCGTAACTACTTAAATAAAAAGGACGTAAAAGTATATAATGTACTCGAACTAAAAGAACGTTGAATGTCATATAGGTAGCTGGTATGCACGTAATAAAGCTACTTATAAATAATTACGGCATCATCAACATCGTCAACCTGTCTCAGTCCACTGCTGGACGTGGGTCGCATGCAATGAGCGGCATCACACCCTGTCCTCAATGGCGGTATCAAGTCAAGAAAGTTGGCAGAAATGTTTTGCCGATATATGTAACAATAATAACGTGTCTAACTTATAGCCAGACGTAAAGAAATGTCTATAGTCATCATCCATATGTCTGTATTGTCTAAAATCCAGCTCGACAGCGCAGGATACATCTTTATATAACTAGTATACCAAAACGGTATTTAGAAGATATCCTCACATCTACTCTAATTGGATAAATATGAATTACATTAGTGCAATAGTCATTGAACCTCAATTTTATTGATGAAATAAGTTATTTAAATAAGTTCGGCAACGTTCGTGGATGTAATTAGCACAATAAATAACTACAGTCGTAAAGTTCTTCCTCGAGTCCCTATTAAAGGTTCTTAGCCACAGGTTCTCAAACTTATCGCATCCACGACATCCTTTGGATGTGAAAAATGTAACATCGCCCCTAGTAACTTTATAGTAGATAAATATAATTATTTTACTTACATTTGCAAAAAAAATGGTATGTGCTCCATCAATTTAAATTTTACTGACCCCAGGAATATTTCCAACGCCACCAGGCGGAGTTATCGCCAAGTTTGAGGACGACTGTTCTAAGCGATCTAATGACGAACAGACGAAGTTCATTAATATTGCGGCGAGCTACTTCCTCGGCGAAGACAACTGTCTAATCTAACCCTTGCAGCGGGTACACGACGCACGCGCGTCTATTACCATACAATGAGTGCGTGCTAGCGCGCATCAATGGAGCTGTGGGTTTACCATCGTGCAATAGAAAGTAGGACTGTACTAGTCTTGTCGACCCAGATGTCTTATTTCAGTTACATAACTTAGTAATAATGATTTCATAATTTTTATTATTATTATTATAATACACCGTGACAGAAATATTTGATCTAATAAAAAACGATACAATACCAAGGGATATTAATTACAATTTTTAAATAACTGTCAAACAAAAATGACGTCATAATACCACCAATAAGATTAGATTTTGTTTGGGCATGAATTTTGCTAAATGTATTACTATTGTTAGAAAAAACTGCAGACCCATATTACGTCTATTCGCTTTAATTTTTTTATTATTTCTATATTGTGTTGATCTCATTTATATATTGAAACGAGGATATCGAAAATTCTCGACTTTTTAAGCTACTAATTCAGAACTAAATATACTAAATATAATGAACGAAATAAAACTTACACAGTGTAAATGTTACGGCACATTAGACGTACCTATATAATATGTATAAGCACGAAATGTTCTTTTCGTTTACTTCGAATTTTTTTACCATTTTTTATTCTATTCTTCCGTTTTATTCATGCGTTATATTATAATTAATGACTTCATTATCATAAACAATTATTATCATTAATTCCTACATACTTTCTCCGTGTTCTTTGTCACTGTTTTACTTTTAGCGCCGTGACTTTTTTCAATATTTCAAATACAAATAAAATCTAATTGGTTATGTGAAAAACGAACAAAGAAGGAATGTCGAATTTCGGTCGCGGACGACACAAGAATCATTAATGTGCCAAGCCCCTATCATATCAGAGAATCAATGTATTGGCTTGCTTTGAACACAGCCGTTATGTTGAAATATTGTAAACCTTAAATAGGTGATAATAAATTATATTTCTTATATAGATGAGAAATTCTTGTCTGTATTGTCTGTTGTCTTGTCTGATTAACGTTAGAATTACTAAACCTACATATTTCACTTAATTTTTTACCATGTATCTATTAATACGGAGTTTGAAGAATGCTTAGTTTCTGGAGAATATAAGCTCTATAAGACACAAGGGGTCAACATAAAAGTTATGCTTACGTTAAATAGTAAATAAAAGCGGGTAAATATTAAATTTTGTAAATTCCGGATAAAACGACGTGTCTGTCTCGGTCAAGTGGTTGCAAGCGCGACTGTCGGTCGGGACGTTCTGGGTTCGAAAATCGCGTCGTGTATTATTCGATTAATCAAACATATAATTTGTAATTAAAATTTCTTGTAGTGGCTCGGAATCTGAATTTGGGCCTGGTGTATAGAAATAAGCTCACCTCCTATTCCATGGCGGAGTGTAAACATAACTGTTAAAACGTGGACTCTATCTCCTCTGCCTATTCTTTCGGGGAGATACAGGCGTGGTGTTATGTTTTGTCACATGTTAAATGTTGTATAAGTGCAATCTGCAATTAGAAAAATTCTTAAATTGTATGTACATACATAAAAAACATACTTCTACCGTACATATGTTTTACCATGTTCCGTGAATAAAGCTTATCACAATAATAATTATAATCATTATTCCTCTATCTCTACTTTAGTCAACACATGGTATCTCTACACTCCTGCCGGTCGGTCACCCCGACCTATGTTTATCCAACTGACTGTTCTCCTCACTCAAACGCTGCGTTTCATGTCTCTATACGAATGCACTGAGCCAGATGCTCGTGATCCTGTCACTGCTCTGTTCGGAGTACTTTACGATCGCCTACTGGCTAACTGAATTGAATGACAGATAAATTTCTAGTTTCTCGTTTAGATCTCCGTAATAGTATATAACAAAGCTCGTTTGAGCTTTCCGTATCGCCGAATATTTATCTGAAATTGTGTAGGAAAGCATCTCTACCTCTCCTGTCGAAACTATATTATAGAGCTTTTTATATTTTAAATTTAAATCAGCAATGAAGCCAAGTTGCCTTCTGTATATCATTATTTGGCATGGAACAAGATTCATCATTATAAGACTTACTAAACTATGCAAACATAACTATGTATACAAACACATACCTAATCGTATTTCCGATATTTCTTACTATTTTTGTTTGATACTACATTTATCTGACAATTTTGAACACGGAGAAAATAACGATAGAAGTAAAATCATACAAAAGTAATCATGTGCAATGCCGCTACTTATCCCGTAGAGTTCTATTCCATCAGTGTCGGGAATGGACAGCAAATTATATGAAGAGACTTTTACTTGAAGTAGCCTCCTGAAATGGGACTGAAGTCGTATGAAAAACCGTTAGGATTTATATGACGACCAAGACAATATATTATTATTACTAATCATCACACCAGGTCTCTTACATTGTAGACAGAAAGGACTGACTGACAAAAATCTCTCCCTTTACAGGTCTAACCTGCTTATTCCATATTATTCACTTTCTTCATGCACACACGCTGGTATCGGGTACAAAACAAGATCACTATTTATCAAATTTACCTTTCAATTAGTCTGTTCAATTGCACGGGAGTGTTGAGGAAACAATTCATATAACTCACTCTACCTGACTGGTGTAGTCGTAGTGGCTATGACAAATTCGCCACGCTGAAAGTCTGCGTAGGTACAGTTAAATAAAAATGAAGTTGATAAATCTTAGAGAAATCACAAATGAATTGTACGGCAATGTTAAAAAAGTAATAGAAAAAGTAACATTGAAAAGAATTCCAGTAAATAAAACGCTCTCAACATTATTCGATAGCATTGAAAATGTTTTATTCCTCTATAAAGCTTATTGAGGTTTAATATATTAATTCTATTGTGCCTACAATTTTTTGCTCTCAGAGGGAAACAGTAATTTATCGCGTCAAGATACATGTCGCTTTCACTTTTATACTATTATAGGCTTTATTGCGTGTAGTGTGAATAAAATGAATGGAATTAATCAAAATTTGAGATAAATTAGTATGCATTAAGATAATAACATAAACAACACACTTTATTATTTTATGGAGATTTATTGCACGATTTCGCCTACCTGAGCGGAACGAAAGTGAAGTTGATATAATTGATGGAGTTATGTAACAGACTAGCATTGTCACCGGCGTCGTCTGTTTTTCGCGAACAAAATACCTCACTTTGTAAAGTTCTATTTTAAAATGCAGTTTATTTGTAGTACAGTTTGTTGTGCTTATCTGAAATAAAAGACTCCACTTAGTCTAAAGTATAAGAACGAAAATCATATGTTGGTAAAAACTCAGACAATTTGGTAATAATTTCCCATTATGCTTGTGTAACACAGATAAACATACCATTAATACCCTTATTTTGCCAGCTTGGGAGACTATGGTCACTATCCTCTCAATCTGAGAGGACCCATACTCAAGAGAGAAACGATAAAAGGGTTGATGATGATCAGGAAATAATGATAAAAATAATGTGATTTAGTATTATTCCTCGACTTTGTTGTTTTGACTTGTTTAAACAAAGAAACTCACCTTTAAAACTTATACATTCCGGAGTGTAGGGACGTTTGTGTTAATGTTAATTTCTCAATAGCGCCCGTCAATCACTGTGTGATCAAGCTCGGTATTAGGTGGCATAACAGATCGATTACGAATGTCAACACGTGAAAACTACATACATATATGCGTCTTAATTTTGTCATATTTGCACTTTTGAAATACAACATTGCAATACAACGCATATAGGTACTAGTCCGTATAGGAACTAAAACTATGTACTCCCGAATCCGTCACGTCTCTTTTAAAATTCGGTCCAATAAAAAATTTAACAAACCAACTACGTGTTTTTAACCGAGGCGGAGTTGTGACAATCCAGTTTTAAAAAAAGGCGATTTGTCATTAAATAAAATAAACGATAGGCTAATTTGTTGAATTGGAAATAGATTAATGAATGCATTAATAAGGCGCCAGCAATTTGTTCCTAAAACATCATTAACATACAACTTTCTATATAATGACAGTGTGTTCGCCGATTTGCATCATTCATTTTAATTAACCTTCGTTAAACCGATCAAGTATAACTTGCAGCAATTAAAATCGACAAACAATACGTTAAGCGCGGCTCTCATAGGGTTGCCATATTCGTTAGTGAAATTTGTAACGACCTTATATAGATCTGAGTCGGAAGGTTTCATGTGACCTGATATGGTTGCAACAATGAGCAGGCACGTAATCAGTGCAGTAATATTGGATGTTATTTTTAATTAAGTACCAAATGACCGTGACATTTATTAAGCCTGATATCGACTCATTTCTTTATCTGGCTATTTATCCTAAAGTTAAAACCTCTCCATTTTAATGGATAAATGAAATATACTGTAATTATCTTTTGTTAAATTACATTATGAATTTTTCGAACGGGTTTTCAACTACGGATTGAAATATAATGTAATCTCTTACTATTATAGTAAGCAATGTTCCGTGAGACGATGGTGCTGCCATCCAGGCGACAGTACAGCTATCTGTTCAATCAGAATAGTACTGCAGTCTTCAACAAAGAACACACAAGTCCAAAGCTATTGTAAATACACCAAGCGTTACACAATGCAAGAATTGTTGGTCTACATTGTATTTACTTAATATTATTAACGAAGATATGAATAAATACGTATTTTCTAGACAAGCACACTGATCCCAGGCTGCTCTTCATTCAACATCCGATGAGATCGTAGTCAAACACAAGCCTAAAATAATATAAAAAAGGAGGCAGTATAAGTCCCTTTGTCCACGGTTTAATTAACAAAATGTCAATTGCTTTATCACTATCTGTTTAAAATAAGAACAATACGCGACATTAATCACTTGCTTTTTTATCTCAAACTCTCTCAGACACTTCATAATAATTTAATGATAATGAATTATATAAATGTAGCAAGGCGAACAGCTACATATATAAAATGTTATCGGACCACAGCTAACTTGACCGATAAAAATATTAATTTAATAACTCAACTCTCATTAAGACTGTTCGGCCCACGCTCACTATTCTTTGAATTGCACGTTATGTTCGACAAGGCACAAAGTAACTTTAATTAATTCATTACAATAATACACATATAATTTAGTGAAAAAATGGCAAAAACTAATGACGTTCCATGTAGCGTACGTTTAGCAGTTTTAAATACTTTATCAGCAATGCCTTCTATAGGACAATATAGTTTTGAACTGGACGATGGTGCTGCCAACTAGGCGACATTGCTCTCATTAGTTGAACAACAATTGTGTCACTACCCTTAGAAGAGGACGCTTGAGTGGATACTTACTAGATTATGTTAGCTTTACAAAAACCAGCTACAGTGCGTTCCATCGAAGATTTCGAAGCCCTCCGACTAGCGCAGATGAAGGCCACTAGGGGAGGTTTTAGGGCGGTATAAATCCCATACAACCCGATATCTCTCCAAAAATACCGGTTATCTTTTGAAGGTTACCTCCGATAAAATAAAGCTAAGATAAACCAGGCATAACATGATGCGGGGATTCAAATCCACATTGTTGTATAGTTAATAGATTTCAAACTTACTGAAAAAATTGAACACCTATGGCGGGACTTGCGCTTGGAACTCGCCACGCCTATTATTCAAATTTCACAATTTATGACTCTATGATGTAAGCATAACATAGCGTAAGTGTGTTATACAAAATTGATTATGGAAAAAGAATTTCTAGTTCGCGTATTGATATAATTTATCGATTATAAACATTAAGCCATTATGAGATAGCCTCAAGCTGTCTTATTAGCACTCGTATAATTTTTTTTATTATACCTATACTTCTCAAACGTTGACATGCGAAAACGTACGTACATTCGAATTAACGCAATGATTTATTATCTCTAGTTTTATTGTAAGCTGTTCTCGCCTGCTGAAATTATTTATTATACCTTCAAAATAATGTCGCTTCAGCTGGAGTTTGATAATCTCAATTGCCAATGTGGTACAACGAACGCTTTTTTCCAGATTGTTCTAGTTTCTTTAAAGATATATCGAAATTAATTAATAATATACATTTGTCTATGATTGTACATGAATTGCCTTTTTTCCTAACCACTTTAATAAAGTACACATATAATTTTGAAATCAAATCTTTGCTTCACATCGCCATAAAGTCTAAATATCAAGAACTTATAATTGGTGGAGAAGAAATATTTATTTATTCAGATTTGCTTATTACAGTTGTAACAAAAACATCTAAATCCCATATTAACTAATACATCTAATTAAATAAGGTTCACTATTAAAATAGAACATTTTAATTTAATAAGGATCGTATTTCAACGAAGTTTGAGAACCGCTGGTCTAGTGTATACTCGTCTTGTCTGACCAAATGTATTGGAAAGCCGAATGTTATAGCGGATATAACGAATATTAGAAATTTTTTTGCCATTGATATATTGCGGTGTTAAGGTCAAGTTATCTTTTTGTATCTGGTTTAAGATCTTTTTAATCTTATTCTATTGTCTGATATACCTTGATACAAGACTATGCATTAGAACCGAGATAAAAATCTGTTATCAAGAAAAGGATTTACTTTCAATTTCTTTCTAGAAATTTCTAATCAGCGCGGAATCACGCTATGTCTATCTTCATTAGATAAAGTATTATAAATAGGTATAACATTATTTTGATATATTTAATATTGAATCCGATAATCATACATGAAACAGTGTGACATGCAAAGAGAATACTTGAACCAAATATTGAAGTAACATCACACGGTTAAGTGAAAAGGGATGTAAGTGAGCTGAAGTGTATTGTATGAATTCATGTACCACAATTTAGAGGGTATGGGTTGATCCTCTGTGATGGAGTTAAAATATATTGTTATAACAGTATCGAGGTAATGATTTCCTTTAAAGAAAATTAAGTGTCGCCTTTTCAAAGGAAAAATAAATGGGCTTTTTCCAGGCCTACGTGGATCACGGCCAAAGGCTAAGTTATTTAGAATGATAGCCATCATCTTCATTATCCCCTATATTGTTCCACGGTTAGGCACGGGTCTTTTCTAACATTGAAATGGAGTAAGATCTTAGTCTATAATGCAAGTAAAATTTGCGCAGTGTGTTAGTGTTCTCTATAGACAAGCTAATCTGTCAGACTTTACTAAAAAGTGAGTGTGTACTCGCTGTTTCTCTTTGTTTGGTTACCCACATACTCGCCCTCGCTAATTTAGGACGGTGTTAAAAATAGCGCCTATC
>DWME01008018.1:0-12082 GCA_018244795.1 Parelbella ahira ahira
CAACTCACAGGAAACACTAAAAGCTAATCCCATTCTTGCTAATTTGCTCAATTCTGGCATCCCACAAGGTTCCTTACTAGCTCAAAGCGATATGGAAGTTGGTAAGACGTTCGACAGAAACGTCGTTAGTATCGAAAGCCACATTATGACAGCATTAGCTGCTAATATGGAGAATTATTTGAGAAATTTATCCTCTATCATGACAAATAGTAATTTGATTGAAAGTAAAATTGTTACAGATTCTATTGAGAGTGATAACAACATAGTTAATAATGCAGAGGACGATGATGATGAAAATATTGATGGACCAAATTTTGATGATGATTTAGATGAAAAAAATGGTAACTGTGATAAAAAAGACTTAGATGATTCCCAAGACTCAGTTAGGTTAGTTATAGATGAAGATAAATGCTGAATTTTACAATATTTTAAAGTAAAATTCAATTATAAGATGTCTATAGTTATTTTCTATACTGATGTAAATTGTGCCAGTAACGAATAAATTCCAAATGGCCTTCAAAATGCTAATAATTGCTGATAATAGATTCAAAACAAGTTCTTTTCATTGATCCGTCTGCAATGCCATTTCTTTTTTTTGGGAACTTTGTGTTTCATATAAAATATAAATTTAATACAGATACATAACATGATAGAAAAATATTTAAAATAACTTAATATTAAATATTGTCTGATTAATTCTATATCCATATGTTAAAGCTTTTGCAATTTCTTTAATATTGCCATTCTTACAAAGCTATTATTTCATTGACAACACACACTCATACAATACCTACTACAGATGTATACACCAACACATATGCTAAAGTCGATGCTGTGTTCCATATGTTTTTTTTTACATTTATAACAGACCAAGAAAGTTTGCTTGAAGATGAGTGCTCATTATGATCCATGAAACTTGTATGATGCCAGGGTCACCAATAGGTTGCTGAGATTTTATTTTTTATAACATCTGTGGTTTTATTCTGGCTGGTAAGTTTGTCTCTTGAATAACATTGGAATCCAACCAACTAACATTTTTTTCTAGAACAACACAAATCAGTATCATTTTGACTCGCAAAATACACTTCCTTTTACACTACATAGTTTTTAAGTTTTCTTTCAGAATATTAATTGGTTCTGATATTCCCACCTCTAGTTAATATTGATGAATGTTGTCCTCTGTGTAGTACACGAAAGCCAAATAAGCAGCTGGTTTGTATTTTATATATAATATTGGGCATGATATGACTACACCCATCCAAATAATCCATTCAGCTATTAAAAGAACACTAGAACATTGTGGGTTCCTGTGCTATGCTATCCTAATAGATAGAATCAGCCCTTAGTGATTGAGCATCACCAAAACAAATTATCATTAAAATTACTTCTACAGATTTATTGTATCACCTGTCTCAAAGCCCTTTTTTTTCATACTACAAATATGTGAACAATGGGGTTTTATATGATGTATTATGTAATAATTTTTTCAGGTATCTTTATATAAATGACATATAATTGGTGATACAATGTACTGAAGTTATCTTTTAGGAGTGGTATGTTAACCCATAAGTGTATATAATAAGCTATATATGTTTTCATAATTTTACTTCCTGCCTCGGACGTCGAGTGGTTGCCATCGCTACTATTGATCCAGAGGTCGTGGATTCGATTCTGTGTCGGGTTCTACTGGATTTTACTGACTTATAATTCCTAATAGTGGTTCGGAGTCTGGCTTTGGGCCGGGTATAACAATAGGCTCACCGACTAGTCCATAAAGGGATGTAAATGTAATTGGTAAAACATAGGGGTGTACTACACTTCTTTGTTTACATTTTTGATGATTACAAGTGTGATGTTGAGTCATAACTATAAAGAGGCCAGCACACCTGCCTTATGTCAATCGCCTATTGCTACCAATAGATGTGAATAAGCAATATTAAGCTAAAGTTGTGTAGAGTTTATTGAACCAGTTTAATTAGATGTTGAATTCTTTTGCTTCATCATCATCAATGCTTCATATTTTTATACAGTTAGTGAGCTATTTTCGCACAACTAACATGTTCCAAGCCACTAATTAAAAGTGGCGGTGTTTAAACAAATGTTTTTAGCATATATTGTAACATGTGCCTATTGACAGCAGGGTAAATTGACATAAGGTATAATATGGAAGTTATGTTTTACAAAAATTGTCATTTTTATGATATACCTATTATATGAAATCTACTTTTTAATGCTTAAGGGTTAATGAAATAAGACTTGAAAAAATTGGCACCCACCGATTTTTAAAAACCATTTTTGGTTATGTAATTTTATATTTTTTTAGACCTAATTTTAATAATAATAGTGCCTTAGTAATAGTATACATAATATGTATTATGTTTAGTTTTAAGAGTCAAATAAAAAAATCGCAATCGTTTAAACTTCATTTTTAAGAAATATAAAGGTTCAATATTTGAAAATAGTTTATTTAAAAAGCTATTTCCATTATAAGTATCAATTAAACGCTACATGGGCAGTATGGTATTATACAGTATGGTTTTATACTTAAAGAATACTGGAAGTAAGTCAAACCAAAAAATCAAGTTATATAACATCAAATATGAACTTAGCATCACCTGTCAAGTGCACTATGAAAATTATGAATGTTATTGATACTGTTTTTGCATTCAGTTGTATATAAAATTTGAGTATGTAGATAAATAATAATATATTCAGACAACTACAATAACCAGTAAAAATTTTAGTCCTTCATTTTGACAGTTCGAAACAGGTTTACCAATGACACAGCCTGTATATATTATGGATGGAATAATAGGTTGTGTTTATATATAATGTTACAGATAGCAAATAGGAAGGCAAATATACAAAAATATTTGTCGATCAAAGTTGTTGCCTATATACATTTACATCAATTCAGGTGTTCTGCTATTCACATACACATGTATGCAACTTGAAAAATCCCTACTGCTACCTTCAATTCTAAATTTGACTTTATATAAGGGAAATCAGAGAAATAGCCTGTAGTAGGATTACAATAAAAATGTATACATATCCTGTGAATATAATATAACCATTGCTGGCTAAGGAATAAATTTTATCATAACTTGTTATCTGATATGATAAAACAAAATATATATACAAATATATACTGTTCCAACTGTAAAATAAATATTTGAAAATATTGAATCGATAGATAAGACTGTTTTTTGTGAATTTTTGATCTCTTTTTTCTTTTTTTGAAAATTGTATGAATTTTGTAAAAAAAAAGAATAATAAATGTGTAAGCAGTAATTGAGTATATTTGTTTTATTATGTGAATACTCAAGCCCTAAATTGACAGTAATCTTTTTGTTGATAATTTTATTTCAAATGGAGACCATGTAGAGGTAGATTGTAAGTAATACAAATTTGTCATGTTGAACCTTACTTGACAGTAACTTAGTACTATTTCTATTGAGGAATGAACCAATAATAAATTAATACTTAACTCTTCTATTGTACTTGAAATGTAAGCATAGGATAAATATAAGTCTTATCACTGAAAGCTCCCACAGAGATATTTTAAAGTAGTATTGTTCTAATTAAAATAGATGAAAATGTCAAACATGTTTTCCATCTAGTCAAGACAAGTATGACACATGCATCTATACATACTTAATTGGTCATTCTGCTCAGGAGCAAATAGGCGGGCAAGATGGTTCATGCACACAGACCCATCCTGGTTTTTAATTTTACCACAATTAGTTTCAATTGGTTATGATATACATATTAATAAATGATAGGATCTGAATGAAACTGTGCTTTCTACATTATTTTTGATTATTTTGTTATGTTTAAATTACTTAATTAGTCACCTTACACAATTAATATTTTCTAATAATGAAAAAATATTAAATTAGTGAGAAGACGTAGTAGTTTATAGCACAGACATCTCACCTAGTTTAGGCAACTGATGATTCTGACCTAAATCATATTATTGTTTAGTATTTTCAAATGATTCATATGCAATTTCTACTTATTAATTTAAAATAAAGAAGTATTATTATAGTTTTCAATATTAGTGCATGGGTGGCCATCCCAAGCTACAGGCTAGTAGTGTGTGTGTATGTGTGTAAACTTTCAAAATTCTACTACATAACACTGTCATACTACTACATACAACCTGAGACCTATGTGCAAAATACAAATACATAAGAACTTTACTGCACACATTGTGACAAGAAATTCATAATACAACAGAAACAAGAAAGTGTCAAAGAACAATAGGTGGTCTCATCACTATAGGAATGATAATTTTCAATAACAATTCATATTATGTTATGTGGAGTCCTTGCAATGATTAAATCATCCTTTTAAAATTTAAATAGAGTTAATAGATACTAAATTTTCATGCTATAAAACTGGCCACTGTAGCTAATGTCATCATGTTCATGTTATTAGGCATGTATTGCGCAGCACAATTACATTATAATAGGTACAAATAAATTATATTCATTGTATGGTATCATTTGCCTAGATGTAATAACGCCCTGGTCTTTCATACCACTATGTATATCATTACTTCTGTGATGCCTTCCTAATGCTAATTTATAATACTTACTATAAAAAAACCATTATAATTATTTAAGTGATTACTTTCAAACACATTCATATAACAAATACATGGTATCCTTCATTTCGTCTTATCGTTATTTCATATTTATGGCAGCGTGATGTAAAATAGAAATTAACATACGAAATGCCGGTTTTACCAGGCATATTGAAAGTTTGTAATATACGACAGAATTAAAAATAAATTAAATTGGTTTTTCCACATTTTACCACGCTTAGATTAGATTGACCTGTATGTATCTATGTATGCACGTATCTGGCTAAGTAATTAATTAACAAATATGTACTTTTATGTACGCTTATCTCTCACCTTTGCAATAAGAATGTGTTATAGATATCATCCACTGATATTTAATTTTTAAAACATTCATATACCTCTTCGCGTTCTTTAGCAAACTAAAAATCACTGTCAAAATTCCAGGCGGAGGCACTTTGGCACGCTATCAAAACAGTATATTATGCTATGAAAACTATTATTGTCAACAACGCATGATAATTAAAAAAGAACTACCAAAATTATCTATATGGAAAATGAGTAAAATGTTATGCGAACATTCACATAATGTATATACATGTATCTCTAAGCATATAATTTCTCTACGTCTATGTTTATTCTCATACAAAACTATGTACTCAAAATTAATACCATTTAATAGTGTTTGAGCAGCTGTCCTACTTATTCTAGTGCGAAAACATTGACTTTGCTTCTAACTATCCCTTTTGCTCCGTTTCGGGGATCCCCCAAGTAATAGACAACTTTGTTTCTTAACGTGAAAGTATCTATGGTAATTTATATCTTTTTCTGATTTGAACCACATATCATTACAATTAGGTAATATGCTCTGACTAGTTGTAAATTAATATAAATATAAAAATGTACATTACGCAAATATTTATGAATAATCCTCATGTTTTTGTTTCTCAATGTATTATTAGTAGGGGCTTTTGTGATGATGATGCCTCTGAATTTCTTTAAAGTAAAAAAACTCCCGTAACTCACCTTAACCCCTTCATCTTTCGATTGTTGGCAACAGGTCACCCAGAGGTCCTCTCACAATGAGACTGGTTAGAATCATGAACCGCCATACTGGCCTGTTGCAGATTGATAGACTTCACTAATTAATGTATTAAATATTACGAAGAATTTTCAAATGTAAGAGTTAACTTTGGTTGTTTTCCTGCTTTATTAGGTGATCGTATTTATTCTTAGACACGCCCATAGCATTTAAAAATTCGAATTCATACCAATACTTGTAAACCAGAACCATTCTTCCCCAACCCTAAAATTACTTATATCTGAAGGACTAGCCTAGTACTGTTCTAATAGATTTTGTAGTTGAAAAAATCGTTTGTAAACCTGGGAGCATTTTACATTTTCCAACTCAAGGGGTAGCAACTACACTGATCCCAAATTCAGCTCTGTCCCATTTTGAATACATGACCATGTTTTATGACCTGAACCGATAGGTGAGTAACTTTGAAAACGAATTATTCAGTACATTACAACTATAGAAATGTAATGGACAGGAGGCTAACTTGCTTCGCTTTTATAATACTAAACGAGCCAAAGTAAACTTTATTTTTTGAGTCTCAATGTGGTTGTCATTAATAAAAGTAAAAATTTAAATATGACGAAGTCTAGATTTGAAAATTACATTGCTGCCATTTAAGTATAAGCCATATTAATTTACTGAGAAAGTGAACGGTTTAATGACGATTTAAAATATTTGGGTGATTTATTTAGTTGTGTGATTATTGTGTTTTATATTGTAGGTTCGTGCCACAATATCGAGTGCCCGCGTTTCATTTATTCATGGGTACAAAATAAATATCAAATACCTATTAATCACAATCAGGAAACAAACGTAGAAAAGTATTAGGATAAAACTGTAAAAATTCTTTGAAATAGCCATTACTTAAAAGTATTTAAGGTTCAAAATAGAATACATGGATAAAATTTTTGATACATTTTTATAGCAACCCCTCTTACATTTTAATAATAGGGAATTCCCCCTCTTCTCTCTTGTCTATAGACGTAACAAAATGATAAAAATATTTTTACAAAGTTTCCTTGAACGATTTTTACTTGCACAAATATTTTAGACGCATAAACCCAAATGGTTATGTTGTTAATGACTGAAAACGTTTTGAAAACGGTTTTCGACAATAAGTTCTTTTTGTTTTAGTTCGCCGTCCGCTTCTAAATGGCGCTCACGAGTAAGATGGATAAATTTATCATTTTTTATGGCTCCAATAGTCAATGAATACAGAATTTCAATTAATTACGCCAAAACAATTTATTAAATTCTGTTATCTTATCTTACTTTAATAAGTTTTAACGCTTTCTTTAAAATTTACCTGTTTGCGACAGTAGCGTCACCTTAATTTAAAGTATTCTACCAGACAGTTCATACACAAAAATAGATCTTACGTCTATTCTTCATACGTACTACACCACATGCGTAAATACAGCCTTGCTTTTATGTCATTTAAACATACATTACACTAAAAAATCTTTTAGCGTTATACATTATTTTCTTGTTAGAAAAATATTAAATATTTTTTTTTTTTTCTAGACATATTAAATAATTGACAATAACATTTGTTTTCTCTGTGGTACACTACTGAATCGCTGTGTTTTTAGTCTATGGTTACTAGCTTCTAAGACGTAATCTGTCGCTAGGGGATGCCCCAGTGATATTACATTTAAATTACGAAACGCGTTTTAAAAATGTAAATAAAATGTAATAATTTAATATTAATTTAAATAATGTAATCATAAAATAATTTTAATTCAATATATTAAATTGTGGTCGTTATTTTTCGTAGAATAGAAATGGATAGTAAGATATCCTTGGTTAAGGTTCCCGTGATTCCCGTGGTTGTTAAAAAAGCGAACACAATAACATTGAACAATGTGCGCTCTAAGGATTTCATTTTACGATGCTTGAAATTCAATTCTGTATTGAAAGAAGAAGTTATATATAAGTCGAAAGAGGGTGATTTTCTTAGAGGGGAGTTCCCTAACTTGACTCTGTTGAACAGACTGAGCATTGTCAATAATACAAGGCACACAGTTGCTCAGTTCGTCAAAGAGGGCAAAGTGGTTGAGAGGACCTCGAACGAAATAATTAAAGTTATTGGGCAAAAAAATTACGATACCGTATTTTCCGCGCTGTGTTCTGTAATCAGTGAAGAATTGCGTATCAGGGCGCTTCTGGCATTACTAACTTATGATAAGAAACTGGGCGCTAAAGAAGAGTCAGTGGTGCGGAAGGTGTATAGTGTAGAATGCCAAACAGATGAAACATCAAAGATATTACAGGATAAAAGCAAGCTGAGGAGTCGTAAGAGAATAACACGGCCATATTTCAAACCTTACATAGTTCATTATAAAGACGAACAGGAACTGAAAGACCAGAAGGAACTGAAAAAGGTTGTAATCAATCCCAATGATATCATACAGAACAAAAAGTCCAGTAGTAAAAATATTTCCAGCACCAACAAGATAAACAGTGACTCCTTGGTCACAATCAAATCTGAATCGACTAAAAATAATCCAAGTAACACATCATTACCTGATCTGACGGGCTTCGTCAATGAGGACAGCAATTTTTCAGATACCAGCATCGGAAACATATCACTGAATAGTGAACATTCAGTGAACCTTCCACAATTACTGGACAATCCTCACCAGTTACTGGAAAACATTGAACAGCACACGGTGCCAATAAACTCAGTTCCACTGACTCTGCTAGACGGTTCAGTTATAAACGTCTGTTCGAAACCTATGGACGTGTTCCATTGGGCAACTCCGGAGATTCTAAAGAAGTTGACTACAGTTGAAAGAAATAAATTGTTACGTCATCAAATGCTTATTGACTGGAAATACTGCCTGCAAAAAGATGACGAAGGATATTTGTAAGTATTTACGATTTAATATTATACCATATACTTTTTATGCAGTTTTGAAAATTTGTTAAAATAGCATGATGCAAATGTTACACTATATAACCTCAGCCTAAATGGTGTTAGAAAAGGTAGCAATTTTACCCATTTTAATGTAGCGTTCAAAAGAAGAATTAACTATATCAATTTTTAATATAGCTAATGTTTGTAAAGGATATATAAAAATAAAATGTGTTGGTTTGAATGATAATAAATGTGTACATTTTTTGATGGAGCAAAGAGAAGATAAACTTTAAAAAAAAGGTTTATTTAAATAATATCTGGGACAGGTCTTTATGGGTCTTTTGTAAGAATGAGAAGGGTTAAGTTCTCAGTCTGTCATCCTTTTCCATAATAATTGGCAGACTTCGCACAGATCAGAGAACCAAACAGAGATCTAAGGTTCTGTCAATTTTAATATTTACATTGTGTTCTATAATAAAACCAAATGTTACTTTGAGTGGCTAGATATTATCAACCCCCTAAAAATAAAACGAAGAGTTTGAATTATTTAAGTTATAGCTAAAAGTAAATCATGACTTGCAACTTATACTGGATACATAATGTGGAATGTATATATATTTCAGTTCATATAACTTCAATTGTATAACATATATTGGAATACTATCATATTGTTGTTTTCCTTATAAATATATAATGGGTTTTACTTCCTTTCACTGATATTTCAAGCAAACCATGATTTATATAGATAATCGGAGATAGTGTGTCACAATATTTGTCATTGTATTTGTTATTCACAATAAATAGTTGACTTGAAAGTGACAGCATGAAGTGATTCAGAATTCATGTTGATGTAAATTAACATACACCGTTTGAATTATAATATGAAGGTAAAATAAAAATATTTCTTTAGGAAATTTTTACTGTATATGACAACAGTACATGTATATTTTTCGTTATCATTTCAGTTAGGTAGATTATTATTATAATTTCATGTTTACAAGATATTTACTAAGTGTGGTAGGACTTAGGTAGGCACTGCAATAACATTATCCACGTAACCCACATAAAAAAAATTTTTTTGAGGGAAAAGATGGATTATACACAAAACTATGTTACCAAAACAGAAATTAACCAAATATATTTTTTATGATCAAAGGATCGTAAAGTTTTTTTAAAAACAAATGTGATGTTTAGTTTTATTTTAATTGAATAAACTAACAAAAGGGCAGTTTTCAGTCACAATCTGCATTATCCATACACATATCTCCCATGTGCACCTGTAATAGAACTGGAACAGTGTAGCAGTATACTGTTAGTGTGTTAGCCCAGTTATTAGAAATTGTAACTAAAATTATTTGTTAGGGTTAAATTGGCGACAAGACGTTAGAAATATAGATTGTACTATTTCCCTGGTCACCTGACCATCAGTCATTTGACATGGATTATAGGCGCCTAACTACTCCTGAGGGGTCATCTATAAATTACGTCAGACGTTAAAGGGAAACGGGGTCAACAAAGTGTGACATTATGTGACACAGGGCAAGAAGGGGTCTTAAATTTGGTAACGTTACATTTCAAAATATAACATATAATATAAAATATAATATACGTTTCGAAATATTAAAATACGAAATTTAACATAGAAATTTTTCAGAACTGCTCTTTTTATTTAGTCATTTCTAGGTGTTAAATTGTAAAATATTTGGCGTCACAAAAAGACAGTAAGATAGTGGGATCTCACAAATGTGACTAGCTGTGATCAGAACCTTTCATAAAATGATTAAATTCGTGTGACGTAATTTATGGATGGCCGCTGAGGCCGGAGATGGTAGTCTCTAGTATAAACATGGTCACAATCATACGTCTGGAAGCGAAACATAAATTCTTATAGTATAAATTAATACATGGTAGAAATATGTATAGGGGTGGTACTTCCCCAGGCAAAGTGTATACATGTTCTACCTTCTGCCGATGAACAAAGATATTATTTAATAATTGCGGCTGTTCCTGCTGTAATCTTGCTATATATGAAACGGTTATGAATTTTTTTTTTCCAAAATGCATAACTTTTTACGCGACATTAGCCAACCATACTTTCTTGCAATATAAATACATATGAATTCTTTTAAATATCTTTGATATATTCTTTGAAATATTTTTTAAGAATGAAGTGGCAAAGTCTGTTTTCAAGTATATTAAGAACTGGTACTTCAAACTCCTCAAACTTGCTACTCTTAAGGATGATGTAAAAACAGCTTAGCTTCAAATGCAGCAACGTGTGTTTTCGTGCTCTGAGGTTCTTCAAAGCCGATGTTTAATATTGACCATCGGGACAAGTAATGACAAGTTCTCGCTTAAATTTTGTGATAAAAACAAATTAGCGTTCAAGTAATACTATGTAAAATATATCCTAAGAATATTATTGGTGATATTAAAAATGAGATCAACCGAAACAAAAACTATATATTGGTACATAGACCATTATTTTAAAAAACTGTGTAAAAATTTTAAATTTAGAATGTATAGCTGTGCCCGTGACTTCGTTCGCAGTACTTGGACATTTCAACATTACTTTATTTTATAATTCTAAAATGAAAGTAGCCGAAGTTACTCCTTATTACATTACCTATCTGCCAGTGATTCCTGCACCACAACTCTGTTAGTTATGTCCGATTTATACATATATAGATATTAGATATTACATACATAGTGCATATTCGTTACATCCTACACTATAACTTAAGTCACATAGAGGACATCTCTGTTGGATGTTTAAACTGTCGTTGCGGTCACTGACGTCTTTTAATAATTTTTACTTAATGATAAATTGGATCGACTATTCTGCCTTACAGAAGCATTTCTCGCAATTTGTCAACGGGTGCTTCTGTACCCTAATGTTGTTTATATTTTTCAGGCCCGTCCACCACGCGGTGATGACCAATGATTTGGACTTCCTCAATCGTCAATGCATTGTTCTGAAGTCCAAGCATGGCTCTGTGGATCACACGGCTGACCGAAATATGGCGAGTCGATATTTAATTATCTTTGATTTCAGACGAGGTATTGTGAATGAAACAAGCTTTACACTTGTCATGCTCAATCGATTCGCAACGGTCAACGCATTGAGGAAATATTTAAATTTATAATTACATGACCCTTGCACCACATAAGTAAAACGTCACTGTGTTTTTGACAGTGTTAATTAATTTATCATTACCATCATCACCGCCATCGTCGTCATTGTCATTTTCGACGTCGTCATTGTCATTGTCAACATCGTCATTGACATTGTCAACATCGTCATTATCATTGCCAATATTGTCGTGATCTCTCATTACTGTCCCACTACTGGAAACGCTAACCTAATCTACATTTTTTAAACCATAATTCCGCTACATTACGAACCTCAGACCGCGGAGATGGTAGCTGAATTATGAACCAGTAGGCTATCATCATTATTCATTGAACGATTAATAATAATAATATTAGCAGTGGTAGCCTAGTGGTTAAGAATTCAGCCTCTCATTCCGGGGGTCCTGGGTTCAAATCCATGGCGCGC
>DWME01008019.1:0-12081 GCA_018244795.1 Parelbella ahira ahira
CCTTCTTGATGCTTACTTTGAGATTAGGTGGCTGTGGTCAATATTGTAGATACCACTTCAATTTAGTGGCTTGAATTTGCTTGATGTTTTAATGTGTCTCCAAAGGTAACTGGTTATTACATTTTTTTTTTAGCTGGTGTAATTGATGAAGATTATCGTGGCAATGTTGGAGTTGTGCTGTTTAATCATTCAAATCAAGATTTTACTGTGAAAAAGGGTGATAGAATTGCACAACTTATTTGTGAGAAAATATTCTATCCTAGTTTATTAGAAGTTTCAAATCTTACTGAAACCAAGAGGGCTGATGGGGGTTTTGGGTCCACAGGATCACAATAAAAGGCAGTTTCCAAAAATAGTTTTTAAGTGATTACTAAATACATTTCTTATAGACACAAATAGTAATTATTGCACCTAGTTCACACATCTAATCATTATTCCCTTCAAAATTGTCCATTACACTTGTGAAGTTCATTCTTTCCATTGGAGTTATTGTTGTGTTGGTGATGGTAGTTTTCTTAAAAAATGGCTTCAAGAAACTTTTCAATTTGTTGTCGTTATTTATTCCGAAATCTAATTCAGCTTTGACAACTTGTTTCTCAAGTGTATCAAGATTAGTTTGTAACTTTACTATAACTTCGTGCAAAGTTACGATTTTTTTCGAAAGAATGTTAATTTCATGTCTGTATTTACTTATGTCCACTGACACAGATGTACTGCAATCGTTGTTTTTCATTTTAATCATCTTTACAACACTGGACAATTCTTCGAGCCGAGTGATCATGTTGTCTATGACATCTTGAACTGTTTGTAAACCACTTGCTAGATCTAATTTAAAATATGCAGCGTAATCTTTAACAGTATCTTCTAACATGTTTGACACCAATTACACGCCAAAATCTGGATACATATATTCCAATGTGCCAACTATCTTATCTATCACATCAGTCATTAGTTTTGATAACTCCGCAAATGAATAATGGCAACGATGAAGTATTCTAACAAATAATTCCATTATAAAACAGAGTCACACAACGTAATGTCTCCTGGAATAGAGCTCATTGCGTACATAGTGAGAGGCTCCAACGGCCTTCGTTGTATATACAGACACGATTTACTCCGATATATATTTCGAAACTTCTTTCTACAATGAAATGTAAACAAGAATGTTGCCATACATTGACACTGCCAGTTTAGACCTGGTACAGAGTAATAACCGTAAGTGTTATATTGTTGGTTTTATGGTTACATGTATGTCGCACATGTCCATAATTTCTGTGGACTGAATAATACCACAGAGATATTATATATAGAGTAGAGAACAACGCTACCTGTTAGCGGCAACGTCCAACGGTTAGAAAGAGAGAAACGATCGCGATAGCTCTATCTATCTCTTTCGATCGCACTAGTGACATGCGCAGCAAAAGAATAGCTTGTTTTTCAAAATGGGCTCACGCTAGCGCTACCTGTGCATTTGCGCGAGTAGAAAGAGACTTATAGATAGCTTAATTTGCTTTCTCTTTTTATCGATGGACACATTTTAGGCTGGCTCCCTACTTTGTGTATAATTTGATGATATGAATGATACATATTAATAATTAAATTCCAGGTTGCCTGTACCTATATTAGAGTTTTCGCAACCATACGAATAAAATATCGTACCATATAAACAGATCACCTATTTTCAAACATGTCGAAATTACATCTAACGCTATTTGACATCTTTTCATAAACTTTTTTTTTGTTTTTTAAATAAATAGTAATTATTATAATCTCATAAGTTCAAGAATTATCGTAATTTTTATTCTTCCAATGAATCCTGCACCTTGAAAATTTGAATGTAACTGTTGATAATTTGTTAGGTACAATTGAACTTAACATGACGCCTGTAATCCTCGAAGAGTTACGCAAAGGAGTGTAATACATTAATTGACTTGTGAAATAATCTATCTTCTTTAAATATAATACGTATTCCCTACTCAGGGATTTATTAGATAATCATTTTGTTTTAAAAATCACTTTAATTTTGCTATGGTGTTATAAAGTTGTTATAATTATTACCAATTATCAATGGCTGTATGATTAGTATTTCTTTACCTAAATTATGACTGAAAACAAAGCAAGGGCCATCACTTTTTTTATGAAGTTGTATCTGTACCATCAAAGACTAAATAGCACGGGATGTTTTGTGTTTTTGTAATTGCGGTAGAATTATTCTGTGGATTTACGAAGCTTGTGGTGTAATAATATGCTTCCGTCTACGGGTTATTTTAAAGGAATTAATTGTCCTTTTTATGACAGTGGTTTTTGTGAACGGCGTTATTGTCATTTCCGTCACGTTAAAAAAGATCCTCAAACTCTCAACAGCGATGAGATAGACAATGGTTCTATTTTACAAAAATTGGTTTCCGCAGCTGTGCAGAAAGTACTTCGTCAAACAGAAACTGGAACTTCGCCGGCAGCCGAAACTAAAGAATTAAATAAAAAACCCAATAATGTACAGATATTGTTACCGAAACCCACCTATAACCCAACACCCATAGCCGAATTAAATAAAATAAATAATAATAAAGATCCTGATAGTGATGATGGTGCTGATCAGAAGAGAAAACACATACCTGTGCCGTACACTCCAAGGAAACCTACAAGTGCTCCTGTGCAAAGACCAGTGGACAGCAATGGATGTAATTTATTTACTTATATTCCACCTGCAAAATATACTCCAGGTTCAACTGATAGTAAACAACCCGATCCATACACTCCAAAAGGTTCAACCGAAACTAATGAAAAATATTTACCAGGCACAGGTGTTGAAATACAAGAATATACACCTGATGAAACAAAGATTTCAAAGAAATTAAATTATATACCGTCTGATAAGGGATCTAATAAAAAGAAAATTTTGGAATATAAACCTGCTAAAGTAGTCAAAACACAAATTCCATCAGTTACTTATAAGCCAACACCTCGTGCTTTAGCCCCATGTTTTTCCAGTGATGACGATGAACCAGACACAAAAAAAATTAAGTTATCTAGTGATCTAAATGGCCTAGATGATTTAGGAGCAGAATTTGATATATTGGACCAAATTTTAGATGAAGAAAAATCAGATCTTGGTAGCCCTGAACTCAAAGAAAGTGAGGATGATAAGAAGAGTCATGATTTTAGTGCTAATAAAATTACTGGTAATTTAAAAACAGATGATATGAAAGAGGTAGGTAATAAAGAGTTGATTAAAAAGCACTCTGATAAAAAAATTGAAAGTAAAGAATCCAAATCTAGAAGTTCAGACAAAAAATCATCTCATAAAAGTTCCCATAAAGCTAAAGATAGAAAAGATAAAGAGAAAGACAAAGTTAAAGATAACTCTCAAAATGAAAAGAAATCTTCCAAAAGTTCAAATAGAGAATCAAGACATTCAAAATCATCATCTAAGGATACAAAACATTCTGGGGATTCTAAACATTCTAAGGATTCAAAACATTCTAGGGATTCAAAAAAGAAGCATCACAGTAGGCATCATAAATCACATGAGAATTCTAAAGAAAAGAAAGACAAAAATGCCAAAAGGAAAAAGGAATCCTCAGCAGCGGGTTCATCAGATAATGATGATGATCATGATGCTGATAGGTTAGATACTTATGTGTCTTCAGAATCTGATGAAGAAGCTATTGCTTTGGAATGTAAAAGAATATTTGAAGAATATGTACCTGTTGCAAAGCCAGTAAGTCAAGAAGTGGAGGAACATAAACACCAAAGTGATGAATGTAATGAGTATATCCCAGGTAAAAAGAGAATTTCTAGAACAATAGATAAAAATGTTAGGATAGAAAAAAGACCACCAGCAAAACCTGATTATAAGGCAAATGCAGCCCAAGATATGGCAAATAGACTAGCCAAAGTAAGAGAATACCACACTTCTAAAAATGCACTTATCTCAAAAAAAAATTTGGAAAATAGCAATGTGGTAAAACCTGTTGTTAGTACTCCAATAAGTGGAAATTCGAAAATCCGTATAGCCCATGTGCCTTATGCTTCAACCTTGATGAATGCAAAGAAAACAATTTCCACAACCTGTAACAACCATATAGCTGAACCCTCGACAAGTACCACCATAGTCCAAACAGTCAAAAAAGGTTCCCAACGTGTTGCTCATATGCCTAGTGAAAAATTCATTGATCGACCTGGCGTGCTTGAACCACTTGCCTCAAAAATTCCAGCAAACATTAGATCAACATATTTAAATATGATGATAGATCATTGCCTACAAATATATCTTGCCCCAGAAGATGCTTATGCCAGAGCACAGCATGAGGAATTAACAACTAGCAAAAAATGTTCCACAATACCTATTTATAAAAATTCAGCTGTACTTACAGTTAGCAGATTAAGAAAAGAGCTTAAAGAGTGCAATGGAGTTAAAAAATCAGGTTCTGATTGCATCACTCTTCAAAAGATGCCACAAACAGTTACAGGGAAAGTGGGCAACACAGGGTCATGGAGTATAGAAAGTAAGAATAGAAACACCGTTGATACCAATCAACTGTCTGGTGCAAAGTTATATAATAATATAAGTAAATGGATTCTAACTGAAGAACAGTTAAGAGAGAACGGTTTTCCAAGACCTCATAGCAACGGTGAAAGAGGTCAAGCTGCAATTTATAAACAAAATAAACAACCACCACCAAAAGGACATTTTAGAACCTGTTGCAGGTGTAAAAAAGACTTCATGATTGATAAGAAAGGCCTACCCGTGGCAAAGGAGGAGTGTATATATCACCCCAATAATAAATATAGGATTCGTGGTGAAGTAAGATATCAGTGTTGTAGTCAAGATGGGTCGTCTGATGGTTGTTGCATTGCGTCTTGTCATGTTTATGAATATATAGACTATGATAATTTAAGAGGATATGTCAAAACATTACCTCCTGATAATGTTCTAGATGATTATGGTATTTATTCCTTAGATTGTGAAATGTGTTATACTACTCAAGGTTTAGATTTGACTCGTATAACAGTTATCAACTCATCATGTAAAGTAGTTTATGAAACACTTGTGAGGCCTTTACATCCTATTATTGATTATAATACAAGGTATTCCGGAATTACTAAAGAACAAATGGCAGAAGTGAAAACTTCCCTGTTAGATGTCCAGGCCACATTACTTTGTATGTTTTCTAGTAAAACTATACTAATAGGCCACAGTTTGGAATCTGATTTTAAGGCTCTCAAATTGATCCATGACACTATAATAGACACAAGTGTGTTGTTCCCACATAAAATGGGACCTCCATACAAAAGGGCACTAAGAAATTTATCTTCAGAGTACTTAAAGAAAATAATACAAAACTCAGTTGACGGTCATGACAGTGCTGAGGATGCCATGGTGTGTATGGAACTTATCCTTTATAAATTAAAGGAAGACTTAAAGACAAGGTGAATGTATTCATAATTTATTTATATCATTTTAATTTTGTGTACCTTATATGATTATTTTTCTATTTGTAAGAAATAGATGTTATCTCTGATGTTTCTCAATATGGAGAAATTAATTGTACTGTATATTTATTTCTTATGGCAATTAATTAGCTGATATACTTGTAGTATAAGTAAACAAGGCGATTTTATAAACATATTTTTATACAATGGTTTATTATTTTGAGGCCTTGAGATTTTTATAGCTGAAATGAAGTAATAATTTGAAATAAGGTTTGTTTTTATGCTAATGGATACTGATTAAAACACAATTTTGAAACTGAAAATAACATTTTACTAAAAGAAAAAAAATATTACATACCTACACACATATACTTGACACTGAACCCATAAATAAAACAATGAAGTGAAAAAACAACATTTTGTGAAAATATCAACTGCAAAGTTTCAATATTCATCATGAAACTTGTAAATGGTTTATGCACAATGCAACAGCTCATTAGATGTTGTGAATTGTAAGGCTTTAAAAATCTCACTTGTGTAACATTTTCCTGGTGTATAATAAAGGAAGATACAATTATGTTTAGGGGTAATATAATAAAAGAATAATAAAATGTTTCATTACATTTTTTTCATATAATTTTTATTAGTGCTCGCAAGTCTGATGGGCCAGCTTCAGATCATTTTGAATTTATTACAAGCTGAATTTATTAATTTACTGCAACTATTATGGAATATATACTAAAGAATAATTAGTGAGTGTTCAGATTTAAGCATTTAATAAACATGAAGTATAGATTAATGAAATGAATTATTATCATAAGATAATAATCCCTATTGTCCTTAGATATCTACAATGACTTGTTGAGATATATTTCAAGCAATTGTGTTATTTTTCTATGCAATCTTATGTCATGTACATAAGTTACACAACAAAAGATGTTTGATGATGTAATAATGTTAAACGTTCAACTATCTTATTAATAATGGCTTGCAATACACACATTGTTATGCTCCTACAACTTAACATGAACAAACATTTTGAAGTGGTGATATTTTCAAATTACTAGAATAAAAAAAAAATCCAAATCTTATTAATAAAAATACTTTACCAAAACCTAAAATTTCCTTTTTATTTGCCTGCCAAACTAATATGACAGTGAGTGGTACATTGCAATTCAATGAGTGTTTATTTACTCCTGTCCCGATGAGTTATAATGGAGGTATTAGCCAGTACTGGCGATGCACTTATGTGCATGTGATACTGCGATTGACCATCGCATTGCTCTGTTGCTAGTCAATAAATGATTGTTCTACACATGCTTTAACCCGCTTCTCATATTCTCGCCGGTTTTCTTTGTAAAGTTGTGCAGCCATTGAGTTTGCTGGAGAATTTGGATTTGGGTCACTGAGTAATGACTGAAACAAAAATATTCATGTTTTAAGTACAATTTTAGAATTTAAATAAAAAGCAACTATAGCTCAGATTTCAGCTAAAGATGTCAACTTGTGTTTTTAAATTGACCTCTAGGTGTGATCACTTGCCAGTCAGTCTTCTCCACAATTTTTATACTCCACTGTTAAAGATCTCCACTTGTTTACCTTCATTGTAGTAAACAGACGGACACTTTACAGTAAGTGATTGTCTATAAATATCTACAACACCAAAGTGCTATTATTTCTGATAGCTTTATTGCATAACAATTAAATCTTATCTTAAACTTTCGAAATAGTTAACCATTTGTGAGTAAATGGTTTCCGATAATATAGATAATACATTTTATTCATCTCAGAGATTTAAAAAAAATCAATCAGATCCCTCCATTGACAAGTGCATAAGGTCTAGTGAACATTGTGCAGATTATGATGTGAATTTATTAACTACTTTTACAACAAGAATAATAATCAAGTAATTACATAGAGTATGTCATATTTTCAATGTCACAGTTATTAAACACAATTATTAATTGATTGGGATTACATTATTGCCTGATTCATCATCATCACTTGTCTCACTCTACTGCTGGACAAAGAATTTTTGAAGGGGATATAAACCATAATATCTATGCTGGGCATGCCAATTGGGGATTGCTTGATTGACATCTTTAAATTCTAGCATCATCATTAGACACATGTCTAATATTAGAATGAGAAGGGTTAGTTAAAGTCTGTCAGGCAGGTCAATTTAGATTTATCAGATTTTGCTACTGTGGAGAACAATGAATGTTAAAACCAAATTATGTACTAAAACAAAACTGTACATCATTATAATTCAGATATCACATTCCTAAAATTGGGTGCCATAAGTATCTAAAAATTTTATTTAAAAAATATTCTTATATAAAGCCATAATATTATATAAGTGACTCATCTCTACTATTACTACACATTACCCTAGTTTCCTTTTGTTTATTTGAAATAATAATAATTTAACATCACAACTGTATCTTCCTGAAGAGATAAGCACAGGATTGTAACACACTTCCATGTAAACACATTATATGTTCTATATCATGGAATAGGTGGTGAGTCCATTTCCCTATACCAGGAACAAATCCAGGATTTAGGAATTCAAGTCTAAACCCAATAGTACACAAACTGGTGATCAAACCCAGACTCTCACTAAGCAGTACCACTGGCCTTCTCTCAACCCTCAAAGCATTCTATGTTAATCATAATTTTAACAATCCCTTACTGTATAATGGATACAAGATGATTTCTTATTCGTTAGCCACACATTTGCCATACGTATGATAAATGCAATTAATTTTTAAGAGGACATTTGTTTAAATGACCCAAATGTTATATCAATCATGACTGTCAATCAACACTATTCAGTAAGTGTGTGAAAGTCAAGTGTGTCATACACATTAGTAACACTTTGTCTACAATGCACACAAAATGAGATTTGATGTCATGCTACAGAGAAAAGAAATAATAATAATAATAATAATAAATCTTTATATAATATCTTTATCTTTATCTTAATATATAATATGAATAGATAAATAACAATCATAGTTCATAATAAACATTTTACTAGTTTTTCATCAATGTCCAATGTCCACTTTCTCTAAAATAAAATCAATTTACCTGTATGGAGGTTAAAATCGCAGAAACATCGTATGTAGGGCTCCATCTGTTTTGCAAGATGTCTAAACAAATGCCACCATCTGCATAAACATTCGGATGGAACATTTTTGACACAAACCGCACAGTAGGGGGTTTGTTGGGATATTCCTCTGTAAATTCTATCGTAAGTTTGAAAGTTCCATCCTCAAATGGAGTATCATGAGGTCCAAATATCACAGCGTTCCAGATCATGATATTGTTGTCAGTGGGGGCACCAGAGACACCGGTGGGAGGGTCCTCTTGTAAACTGAAAACATTTATTGAGTGACCTCATTAATCAGTAACGAGCATAGATTTAAAGGAACATGTTTACAAAACAATACAATATTTAGTTTGTCAGTCTATGTTTAGTTCCAAGAGAAAAACGGAACAAAAATGTCATAACCTACTTAGCATATAGAATTAAAGGTCGACTAATATATCTCATTGCATTGATAGATAATGATAGGTTTCACTGGAAAGTCATGAATGGATATCAATTAACACCAAGAGAATGCTTACAATACAATCGATCTGTTGTTCCAAATAACTATGTCGTAAAAAAAGAAATCGATGAAGGTAACAGTGATATAATATAAAGAATCAGTGTTACAATATCGATTTTATCTGCATTGTACTATCCAATTCATGTGGAATCCTAAATACTCACCGTTTAAAATCTCTCATGAGACGTCTCCTGGCTGGAGTTGACATTTTGATTTCACAGACTTATTTTCCAACTCGGTGGATTGTTATTCGAATCTTATAAGTCACTTTTCTTATTTAGTGTTGTATGATTATCAGCCTCGTTAATAGATAGTTTTAAAGCAAACCTATTCTTTGTTGTATAAAATAGATTTTTGTCGTCACGACCGAAAAAGGTTGTCAGGATGACCATGAAATTAGCAAAAAAAACGAGCTACGATCACTACAATGCAAAGAAAGATGTCAGTACAAATGTGTCATAATTCTAAAGGTGATTCAACACTCTGACGTTCGCCTTTTCCATAGATATTATTTTACGAAATCAAACAATTGCCATTGGTACATACGCATTTTGTTAAACGGAGTATACTTCATGGTGCAAAATGCACGTTTGAGATTAGTACATTACTAAGACGTTTAAAATAGTCCTATAAATGTATAGGCTGTCCATACTATTTCATCAATTCTCGGACTCAATGGGTAACATCACACGTTGAAATTTTAATTTCACATTTTGTAGTAGATGTTTATGTTTAGCATCGTAATTATATCGGTACATGGCAAGACCTTGAAAATGGATTTAATTTTCTCTGCATGTTATAATACAGCGCAAATTTACAAGAGTAAATGTAATAGATGTTTTTTTTTAATCATATCCGATTAGTATTAGATTATATTATATTGAGTTATTAATTGCGGCCTTTTTTGGATACCTTAAAAACGATTTGATTTTTAATCGTGGAGTCCACAGAAAAAAAATAATTTTGTAAAACATATACTGTCATTTTGACCTAAAAGTCATAGTTACCAGATCATGAAAAAAAAAAATATACTGTCATTGTCAAAATAATAAAAGTCGAATAATATTATTTTCCCATAATTCTAAAAGAATAAAAACGTTATATTCCGACACTATAGAAAGTTATTTTTTGCTATGGTATTTATATCTTGCAATTTGATTTGGGTAAATAACTTAACCAGTGTATTGCCTATTATTTAACCAAAATGAACGAACCCACTTCAAAGAAGATACTATTTAACAAATCTACAGTATGTATCATTACTTTTAAGTTTAATTGTACATAATTTCTTTTAATAATTATCTGTAAATCCATTTACAGTTATTAAGTCTGAAAGCAGAACTTTTGAAAAAGAAAGAAGAGGTAAAGGAAAAGAAACAACTGCCACAACATAAGGTAGAATATTTTAAGCCTCAACCTAAGACTTCAGAACAAAAAGAAACCGTTTCTGATAAAGGAAACAAGAAAACATTTAAAGAGAGGCTGACAGCTGTTGATGTTGAAGAACTTGAAGCGTGCCGGAAATCAAAGTAATATAATTTGTTAGAGTTAAAAAGTGTTACAAATTATTTTGAATGAAATGTAAATATTGTAATTCAAGTTCTCAATTATTACTGGTGAACAATAACTATTTTTTGACTTATTTTAAATGGACAATATAGTTGTAAGTCATTGTAAGTGTATAATTGTTTTAAGGGCTATACTGGAGAAGAAGGCTGAATTGTATAATCACCTGGCAGATCATGCTGGTGACTCACAGCTTACTGGTCGATTTCTGGTCGATTTTAAGGAGAAGAAACAGCTGGACCCTCCAAAACCTGATTTTGCCCAAGTAAAAGAAAGTCCAAATAATAATGACAACGATGATGACAATGACTGGTAAATATTTTTTTTTCCCATAGAAAACTTCCAATTGGTTTACTGTATATAATCTCACTGATTGATTGCCTCATTGGTCAAGTGCTCTCAACTACAACTGCTGTCGAGGGATTTAGAGTTTGACCCCTGGATTAGTTGAGTTATTCTAATTAAAATTTTCTAGTAGTCGTTGGGAGTCTGGATTTGTGTCAGGTGTACGGCAATAACTTCACCTTCTATTCCATGGTGGAACATATTAAATCACAGGTGAATCTGGGAGTCCTCTACATTCTGCTGCTTACCTTTACGATGAATATAGATGTGTTTTTTTCGTGTTGTTGCATCCTGTACATGTGGTTAAACAAATGAAAATTCGGTACACAGTCTTATACTGTCAGGGTAAGGCTCAATTACCACCACAGATTTTTATCCCATTTATTATATCACTACGTGTAGACATGCGTCGGCACATTTGCCTCGACATTTGATGCAACATGCCACTCTGCTGTTGCGGGAAGTGAGCATAAAAACAGACTAGTACTTCAGTTGTTTAAAAAAAATCTATTTAGGTACGGATTAGTGATCACATAATATTGCCTGTTGTACATGCCAGTATTTATTAATTCCATTCAATGAATTTGATAATTGCAGGGTTGAATTCTCAGATTGTTTGGGCCGTACACGTAAATGCCTGAAGTCGGATTTGGAGTTATACAAAAAGAGGGATAAGGAACTGATGGAACTTATGAGTAATGGAGAAAATATATCAGAAGAAGCTGTAAGTAATGTTTTTGTGTTCTAAACAGAAGTGACAAAGGGTATTGTTTGAATAAGTGTAACAATTTTATCATGTATAGGTTTATTCCACCACTGTTTTCTTGTATATATGGGAGTGTTCTACACTCCTCTGCTTCCTCATTCAGGGATTATAGGTGTAAAGTTGCATTAGTTTCCACAAGTATGGCCTTGAGAGGATTATAGCATACATTATGTGATTTACTAAATAAAGAAATGTCTTATGTGGTACATACAGTCGTTGACTGGTGACTACTAGAGATAAAAATTTAATGATTGGTTATGTGTTTTGGGGGGTAATAAGCTGTTGGATCCAGTAGTGTTTGGTCTTGTAGTTGTTTGTTGAGATTTGATTGTGTGCTGGACTCCCATACATGTG
>DWME01008020.1:0-12081 GCA_018244795.1 Parelbella ahira ahira
TTAAATAATTCTAAAGTCAGAAGGCGCCCATTAATTTATAATTAGCTTCACTCAGACCCTTGTCATTTGGATGTCAGTACATTGTAAAAACAATTCTTTTGCGCCACCTGTATTCTGTAGGAAACTTGCAAATAGGTTCTAACAAATTTAGGTCAGTCTACTTGTAACTGTGAAACATTTTTGCATTACCTGAACTGCATTGTAATCATCGTCATCATCACCACCACTATCAGAACCACCATCATCAGAACCACCACCATCATCATCATCATCAGCCGTTTTCAGTCCTATGCTAGACTTAAACCTTCCCCAATAAACCACATTGCGTCCCATCCTCTCTTCTGGGAATGCTAAGAATCACCGGGTTATGTTCAGGTGCCACGAACATCTAACCCTGGCTAAGTGTAACTGCATTATATTATTTGGATTTTTTGTTAAATTTAATACCGTTTTGTTGTGAACACCAAATTGAAAACAAATAACACGAAAAATTCCAACATACCTGGACTAGAGAAGGTGAGGCGAAAATTCCGAGACATCTCACCTTGTTTATTCTTATTAAACGGATACCAAGGTAAATTCCGCGTTCCCCACGTAAGCCTCTGTAATCTAAAACAGTGATAATTTATTGGAGTCTAATTATTCCCAGGAATTACATCTGACCAACGACAAATGATTGTTTCCGAGGGGCTCTATAGTAAAGCCTCTAAGCCAGTAAGACTTTATAATATAATAAATTAATGACTTGATAGAGTCCCTCTTTGCAATAGAGGCTTGTTTAACATATTTACTATCAATTAATAGGGATATATATTTTTTTGTAGATATTAGTTACTAACCAAGCTTAAAGAGGCCATATGGATAACTTTAAAATGTTGAAATGTAAGTTTAGTCGTTATTTTACATTGCCCTCTCTACAATAAAAGCCCAGTCAAACCAAAGGGCATGAAGAATTGCTCTATAACCAAAAATGCCACATTATTTGACTAAAAGAAAATTTGTAATGATGTTCGTTACTTGATTTATAAACAAGAGTTTCAAAAACCTGCACACTTTCTTGAAAGTGTAACCGTTTGTCCCAGTTTCTTTTCCTCCCCTGCTGTAACTTATTACGTGCTATATCCTAGGTTACACCTCGCTTACCATCAGCTAAAATTCTAGTCAAAACATAACCTATGGTTATTAAAAAACCGTGTTAAAGCAACTGTATTATTTCCATTAAAGACTTAGTCTTCATATTCTTAAAAAATATTTAAAGTCAGATGAAATATCTATGTTAAATTGATATCTTACTGATCTATGGGCCGTAATGATTATTCAAATTGAGTTGCCTAGGATAACAGATTAAAATTTATAGATTGTAAGTATCTACTTCGAATACCTACCTACCTACCTACTTAATTCGAAACGTCAGCCGACCGGAAAATACATCATATACATACAACTACGTATAGTCAATACACGATATTTGCTGATGCGAGGACTGCTTGATTGTGTGATAATTACGCATTGATTTGTTTTCTGGTTAGTTTTTCGTTCAGATTCCAGCTGCAGAACGTCCGGAGCGCATTCCATCACGAGGCTTTTCAGCGTATTGGCGAAAATTAAGGTTCCCTCCAAAGCACAGACTCGCTTTGCGAAAATGTTTCGTTAAACTAGCGCCGATTATCCTTACGTTTGTCTTTATTCGGATATCACCAGCATTTTACAGCCATATCAGGGTTACGAACCATTCATTAAAGTACTTTTGTAATGTGTTCGGACATCAAAAAATTCTAAAGCATCTGGGTTACAGATGGAAGTCATAAAATAAGTATGAAAAATGTAATGTACTGAATATAAAACAAGTGACGTCACATATTATGTGAGCGATAACGGGATGTTCACAGGAAGCGAGGCTTGACGGAAGTCGTTGACGAGATTGTGTTGAAGAAATGACGCGGCTTTTGTGAACTATGACGTACATTCTTATGAAAGTACTTATCTGCATGGTTGTTCCATTGTTTCATGTAAATACGGTATTCGTGAACTATGTATAACGTACATTCTTACAAAAGTACTTATCTACATGATTGTACCGTTATTTAGTTTACAAATAGTCTGTGTGAACTATACCGTATATTCTTATAAAATTAATAGTGTTCATCTACGAGTATACGACTGTACCATTGTACCGTGCATATAATTTAAATTTCGAACATCAAGAATTGTAGAAAATGTAGGAGGCATATATTGCTTTTCAGATGATAAATAAAGAGATAAGAAATCAAAACATTACAATATAACATCAAGTCTGTATTTCGATGAAGGGCACTTTATGCAACTATTTATGTATGTACATATGTATGTCCTATTTCATGTACTCGTGAATATTCACAGCCTATTAAAGATTAGGGTACTATTTAGATAGCTATAAAGTCTGAATCTAGTTACTAAAATGATCGAACATACACGTTCTAATCGGTTTACGTACTGGAACTTTCCAATCAAACATTTGCATCAATAGGGCGATGCAACGAATCCGGATCTTCAGTCGATTCCAATGAAATTCTGATTCTAATTCGATTATTCAATTGTGAGCGTAAATCCGCTACGCTTAATGTGATTCTATTCGGAGCCAAATTAATGATTGCTTCGGAATCGCGAATTAATAATTCCTGGCATAGTCTCATCGATTTGTGATAAACGCTGTAAATGTTATATGTTCGCTCTACCAATAATTTATCCCGTCTACATGTACGTTTCTGGTACATACTTCTTTGAAATACGAGAAACTACTTTATTCACGGAACGAATATACGAGAATTTATAAGGTTTTCACGCATAATCATATACATAAATGTCATAATTTTATTGGTATGAATAGACTGCAAGCGCGACTGTCGATCGGGAGGTCGGGTGCTATTGGATTTTTCTAATTTAGAATTTCTAGCAGTGACTCGGAGTCTGGAATTGTGCCCGGTGTATGGCAATAGGCTCACCACCATTCCATGAGACTTAAACGTTACTGGTGAAACGTCAGAACTTGCACTACACTCCTCTGCCTACCCATTCGGGGATTACAGGCGTGATGTTACGTATTTTGTTAAGTTATAAAATATGTGCTTTTTAATATATTAATAATTATTCTTTACTCACAATATATTTTTTACAGTACCCACCAAAACTTTTATTCTCAAGTGATCCGTCGGTCAATCTGTTCTTCTAACGGTTTTGATAAGTTGCTAACTTTTTCGTGTAAAAATTCTAAAAGTTACAAAAGAAAATGTTCACTTGCCGTACACCCTCATCAATTCTCTCTTAAGACAAAAAGGTACATTTGATGGAAAAGTTTTAAATCCTAAATTTTAGGGAAAAAACCTCAATGTAAGTATAATTTATTTTACGTAAAGTTAAACATATAACTTTTTATGTAAACACAAAGTAAACAGACAAAATTAATGTATATCTTTACAATTTTATGCTTTATTGTTAGAATTAGAAAAGGATATAAGCATGCGTTTTTTTACAAAAGCCAAAAAAAAAATGCTTAACAGCTACCGGAAAAAATATTGCTCTTACAAATTGTATACCGTACGAAAAATTATCGACGTAGGCTATATAATTATGTGGATACCATATCTTAAGATGTCATTTTAAAATTAATTTAGGATAAAAATTCAGACATAAAATCCACGTGTTTCAATCATTTCTACAGCCGGTTCGTAAGTGTCTTAGGGTGGGATTCTTCTCAGACTGCAACTATTTTTTTTCTCCACACTCGAGGCGGATGTTATGCGCACCTGGTCTCTACACAGAGTTTTTCATGTGGATGTCTACCAACACCAAGTCACAGAATTATTTTTAGTTCACGAGTAGATATTTTTTGTATAAATATAATCGTGCAGCTGTTGTCAGAAACGCTGCTGGATTTGGATATTTTTGGGTTTATAGGTAATTTGGATTTGGCATAGACGTTATCGTTGTGACTTATTTCAAAAGGAATTTATATTCTAATAAATATCTCATAGCATTATTTTAATATCTTCTAAAATATAAAGTTGAAACTACCACAAACGATATTTTAACCGAATAAGCTAAATGTTTCGTAACCGGATTTAAAAAAATTGTCACAATTTCCAATCATATTTCAACTGTTGAGCCCGTGGTTAATCAATAAAGCGCAAAACAATTGCCCTAACACAAATATCGCATGCGTTCACCACTAGGAATCACAAAAATACTACAATGCGTGCCATTAATCGATCTAGACCGAGAGCGGCACAATAAAAGCGTTTAAGTCCTCTGTTCCGCCGCCTCGCTACAGTCCCGTCGGCTCGCTGCGGTCGGCCCCACACTGGCGAATGTCGTTTGTGTTCAGTAAACTTGAGGTTTTATTCTCGTGCTATTGCATTTTCAATAAAATAAACTTCTTTATACTAAAATGTATTGTTGTACTTAAAAAAAATAGAATAAAATTGGTTTGATAGATTTTTGTTATCAGGTTTTAGCATATCTTTTCTATTACATGCATTACATTTACAAAATGGTAATTGTTCAAAGTTCATTATCGGCGTGAAAAGCCGTCATCTAAATACAGATATCGTATCCCGATATGTTTCAGTATCTTGAATTTCTGACGTCATATAAAGTACAAGTGCTTGTTATGTTCGACATTGTTGAGATAAGCGTGTAAGAATTGATGGAATCTGCAGACGACAGATTGAGTTTATTTTGGGGTGCTGACAGCGACGCTCGCAGCGGCAAGGCAACGATAAGTGAGTTTGGCGCCGGCTTTCATCTCCTCGTGCGAGTGTTTACGATCACCCTGCGCCCACGCATCAAATGTTACAGTGCAAGGGTCGGGGTCGCGAAAGGAATTTTACGATTACAAATACATTACACATTTCAAGTTACGATTAATTAGACGTCTTGATATAAATACGGCTCGTCATTTGAAGATAAGAGATTCGAGATTCAATATTTCGTCTAGATAAATTTTGTACGTAAAATTAATTGGTTAATGTGCGATCAATAAATATGTACGACTTTGGACTATTTTTAATTAAAAATTGTAGTGATTACGGAACGTGGCTTTTTTTTACAGTTGAATACGCGAGTTTTTAGTAGTAGGGGTTGTGAAAAAGCTTTGTTTGAAAAAGCTTTGAAATGTAATTAATTCGTAACAGTAATAGACAAGCAAACGATTTAATAGCTCTCTAACCCAATATAATATTAGACGAACGTATTCCGCTCCTATAAATTAATCTTATTTAATTTTCCTTTCCGGGAAAAGCAATCCTAAATGCGTTACATATTACACAAGTTTTCTCATTTTCTTCCTGCGAATCCTCGGGACAGTGGGTATTGTTGTTGTTTTAACACATAAAAACTACATTCACTCGTAAAATATTTTATACAGTTGTTTAATAAAAATATATAAACGTTATTTTTGTTTCCGGTGAATTAAACCAACGCAACATGGAATATTAAGAAACTTTTCTGCGATTATATTTTTCGTACATTTTATGTTCCTCAAAAATAAAACGTTGCCGTTCATTTTTAATGTTAACAAGTATATTGGACGGCGGGTATGTTTTATCTCGAGCGCACAACCGAAGAAGAATTGACTTACAGAATATTATGAAGAAATGTCTAAGTTATTAATATCACTAAGGTTAATATTCCTTCAAAAAGGTAAGCTGTTTCTGAATAGACACGTTCTTAAAGGTGAGAAAAATGATCTATACGAACGCGCTTGATTTCTTTCAGTGCGTCAATAACATTATAAGAAATAGTAGATACCATAAAAGTATCAGTGCGAATATTATTTAATTTAATAAAGGATGTGGTTTCGACTACATTCGTGCTATAGCTATTACCACGTACTTAGAACAATATCTAGTCCAGTAGATTGTTATATTTTAAGATAAATCGAGTGTAATATTAATAATTTACTCATTTAGGAAGCAAGACAAGAAAAATAAGCACTTGAGGTTTGCAAGGATAGAGATATAAGGCAGTCGTTGGCCTTTGCCTACCCCGTGAGGGATCTGGGGCAGGCGCAATAAGGACAACCTAACAACCATAAACAGACAAGTACCTACTAGGTACCTCAATAGGTTCACCACCTATTCCATGGGATTTAAACGTAACTGGTGAAACGTAGGAGTGTATTACATTCCTCTGTCTCCCTCTTCGGGGATTACAGGCGTGATGTTACGTACCTACTTTGTAAATAATTCCTCAATAACTCATTGTCGCTCATACATTGTGTCACTCGGGATGTTTTCAAGATATAGGCGCGCTTGGTAACTTAATTCTACGAAATGTGCCATTCCCAATCCCCTCACGTAGTTGGAGCTCGAGTAGGCATTGCTTTTCGTAGCTCGTTGGAGCATAAAAATATGAAAGGCGAAACAATTTTTTATTATCATCAGCACACTTCATTAAGAGCTCAATAAGGTTATTAGTTCAGTAGTCATAGTATGTTCGACCTATTAAGTATAAAACGATCAATTTAACTTGCAAACTTTGTTATTCAACCGAGTCTGGCCGGTGCCGGGTGTTGCCTTCGGGGACGCGGAGGTTATTGAGAATTTAATTGCTTTTTAGTTCGCCGATGAATTTCTGCTCAATCGCTAATGGTTCTTGTTTTTCAACCAATTATTTCAATGTGAATAGCTATATTTATGTGTAAGTGGAACGACATCTGGAAAACAATGCGAAGTCTGAAACAGGATCTCAAATAAGATAAACAAGAAGGGAGCAGAGTGGTTACAAACAAAAGGCTGCGTAGTACATAATTATCGACCTTGACGAGTTTAGGGGAGCCTGCAAAAGTCGGCACGTGCGTCAAGTAAAGCGGTAATGATACGAGTATAGTGGCTATAGGGGGGTTTATAATCAACTGAATAACTAATTCAAGCCATTACACTTTACTCCGGGCTGTGGGCCTTTTGGGGCACCCTTGTTTCTATTGTTCTTACGTAAAAGGCAGGGGTCATTTGAAGTGTTTTTGTAAAAGTAATCTGCTAAATAATTCCACAACTCCTTTTCAAGGCTGTGTGTTGTCACACCATACTGAGTAATCGTATACTGGTTTAGCGAGGAAGCCCTTGTAGGTTATTAAAGAACAAAGATCAATTTCACTGTGTTGTAAATATTAATGAATGAAAAGATGAAGAGATTACCTCACACCATTTCGTATAGTAAACTTGTCGAATAATAATATGGCTATCAAGTATTGGACGAATGTTAAACTGAAAATATTCTCAACATATTGATAAATATCTAGCTATTTGCATAAATCCATTGACTGCCTCGTTGGTCGAGCGGTTCCAAGCACGACTGCCGATCGGGAAGTCCTGGATTCAAATCCCGAGTCAGGTGCTATTGGATTTTTCTAATTGAGAATTTCTAGTAGTGACTCAGAGTCTGGATAAGTGTCCGGTATATGGCGATAGGCTCACCACCTATTCCATGGGACTTAAACGTAACTGGTAAAACGTGGAGGTGTAGTACACCCCTCTGCCTACCCCTTAGGGGATTACAGGCGTGATGTTATGTTTATTTGCATAACACTAACACGTTTCCTTTTATACAGCCATTAGGTAATAGACATATTATATTCATCCACATGCAATGGCTGTATCTAGTTGTAGATATTATTCTTTTTATACATACCTAATTGAGCGAGTATGTTCTTGAAAATAATTCTATAAGTAGGTATATTTTGCGTAACTCTAAAGTGGGTGGTGTGAGTACAAAAAGCATAAAACTGTATGTAATTGGGTCAAAGAGGTGAAGGACGTGGGCTCAGTGGGATGAGGCAGGGGCGTGAGTGTTATTCCACGGTGCGTACGAATGGATGTATTTTAGCCTGTGATACTCCAACACCATATTCCGCTGAAAACTTTATGGAAAAATGACGCACGACCACGACCCCTTTGGCAAAAGAAACTTGGCTGCGTTTCGCCTGTTCGACCACTTGATTTATGTTTTTAATAACAATAGACGGACATGGCTGCGTGAGCGGTGCTGCCCCAAAACGTTGCGTCTGCTAAAATAGTGGGTTGATATTATGTAAACATGTTAGGCTCGCATCCCTCCGACATGGCATACTGAACTACAAATTTCATCAAACGATAAAATGTTATATCTAAGCTTAATAGTGTAGGGGATCGGATGGATAGTAATAAAATTTGATTACAGTTGATCATAAATCTTTTTTTTCATTATCTCGCGTGGCGTCGCATGGTCCGTCAGTGGCGCGGGCGACAGCGCCCAAATCCCCATGTTTTGACACACATACCCGCCGCATTTATGACACACAACTCGCGTCTACCGATCTGACATGAGATTTATGAAGTCACCATGTGCGGTTGGGATATTGGATTGCTTTGACGCAATAGGCATTTATATATTACTGTTTTATCCAAATTGTTTTATAATCAGATGTATTTTCTGTAATATAGTTTTCTAAGCTATTAGTCAACCATTGCAAGTAACAGTTTATGTTTTCAGAATGATAATTAGTTACGTAATGTGATAATGATGATAGAAACCAAAATAATAATGACAGAAACGTAACATCATGCTTGTTATCCGCATAAGAGTAGACAGAAAAATGTAACTTCCACTCCTGTTTTACGAGTTACGTTTACATATCAACCGTGGATTAGGTGGCGAGCCTATTGCTATATAGGTAACAGGCACAGATCTAGATTCCGGTCCACTTCTGAAATGTTATACTAGAAAATCTAAGTTCGAAACATCCAATAGTACCTACCCGACGAGAAATCGAACTAGGATCTCTTAATCAGCAGTCGCCCTTGAAACCGCTCAACCTACAAAACAAAAACATACGAAACATTCAAACCATACAAAATCTATTAGGATGTAAATGTTGTTTAACGCAAATTCCTTTTGATCATCAATACGTTCTTCTCCAATTAACTAAATTGTTTCTAACTAAGCATTTCCTTCAAGCCCCTCATTAACATCGGAGTTCTTTCCACTCGTTTTTTAATTAAGATCACTTACGTCAGTCCGCATTAAACGTTGCGATGACTAATATCGCAACTGAGAACGTCTTGCGAACAATGCAAATCGATATAGAACATGTGCAATGGAAGGAACACTATGAATAATATGGATTTATTTAGTTATTTATTTGAATTTATTTATTATTTATTATTCATAGTCTATTTATCCATAACTTTTTGGGGTACGCATTAGCAGTCTGTTGTGTTATAAACGAACGCAATATAAAAACATCTAACTCGATGTGACATCTGGACCTCGTTTCTTTAGGGAGATCCATTAGATTTACAATCTGCCGACTCATTCGCTTTTAGGGGCGCCCTCCTTCAAACATCCACGTTTGTTACATAATATGTATATGTATTCATCGAGAAGCTGCTTCGTAATAACTCTTTATACTTATTCTTTGCAATGGACTTTCTAAAAACAATGATTAGAAGAGAAAATATTATGGCGATAAATAATTACTGTAATTGGGCGATTTAAAATAGGTTTGAATATTCAAAACACAAGTAGTATTTAATATAGATCTAAACGGTTGCTTCCCCTCAGGAATCATTTGGTAGGACACATTTATTCACTCCGAAATACACATTTAATTCAAAATATAGAAATAGACGTAACGCTCCTGTGTATTCTATGACTATTATTTAATAATCATATAAATTATTCTATTAAGTAGGTACACATACGAGGATATTTATTATGGAATAAAATATCTTTCTATGTAACCAACATCTTATCTTAACTATCATCTCCAATCTATTATACAAGTCGCTTCCTGTCTACTATTGACGCTAATGATTGTTTGACATGGCAATCATTTATTTTCATACAAGTGAAAATATTTGGAGTCGCCGAGTCAGATAAGCTAAAGTGAAGTGATTAAATATCCATGTCTTACTTCCGGACCGTAGCGGATGTCGGGGAGTGGACGAGTCGGAACACAGAAAGCATTTTAAGGGGCACTAACTAATATGGTCGCGTCTATTGTATTTATTTCGAGCGCGACCAATTATATTATCGATCTTCCGCCGCGATGCAAATGGACGCAATTTAAATTTGAAACGTTCTATTTTTTTTTTCTTCGTTCATGAGCTAACTTGTAATTTCTTATTTGTCTGTTGTGTTTATTAATGAATAATAATAGTGATATTAATAATGTAAGTACATAATTTCAATGCACAAGGGATTTTCACGAGTAAATTTCATCAGGCTTCTCAGTTCCAATTTAAGGAATTACGTGATGATGGTCAATCAACAAAAACATCAGTAGTTTTCAATCGGGCTAAAGGTAACTAATGAAACTAGATGCGTTCTAAGTATTCCAAAGCACAACATACTTAATGAAATATTCGATAAACGATCTTATATTTTGTTATTAATTAAACAATACAATTTTTGTTTAAGTTTAACACAACTTTAATTATAAACGTACTTGGATGACATTTTGTAGAGTTAAGTAGGGCACTTAATACTGATGCTATTCAAATTCAAACATATTCGGAGAATGTACGTCGGTGACAAAGTTGTGGGCGTGAACTGAGGTTAGCGTACAGAACGCTTGCGGTGGCTCACGAAGCCACACAGTGTATGAATACCTCAGTGGCAACCTGATACAAATCACGAACGTAACACAAAACACGATAAGGGTTCTTTAATTAGACATCGATATTGAAATTAAACATGCTATCGTACGTACTACTAAAAACTTGTATCATGTGCGCTGGGAAATTGAGTAAAAAAGTTTATCCATGTATCAATCAATCAAAAGTTTAACCATTTAAAGTAAAAATAAACACGAGGAAATTAACCGGCATTTTCTCGTATTGGTTTAAATCAAAATTGTTAATCCAGGCTTGTTATTTGGACAAATATCACTCAAAATATTAGAATAAGGATTCGTAGTATTGGAATACTTTATTGTTGCCATACTTTTGAAGTGTGATTAGATTAAAAATACCTTATCCAAAAGATTGAAATTCTTTTTATATCATATAACAGAGTTAACAGTTAAAACTATAATTTCTTATAAGCAAGGGCCGAATAGGTTATTTTTGGGTGTGTCAGGTCCATCTCAGCACTTTTTCCAATCGGAGGATCGGAGTCAATCACTAGGCCAACACATAATAAGATATTCTGAATGAAACTTAAATTAATTATAACCGTTTTTTATGTTAATCTACGCACAGCGCACTGTACATATTTCATTCGCGTTTACATATTTCACTATATTATTCATTGAGAGCCGTACATTGATCGTATTTCGCCCTAGTAGGTCTACATCTCTGTCCGAGATAAAGCAATATAGATATAAAGTGGAAGTGTAACAGATATCTAAATCCAGAGCGAGGCTGCCAAATATTTGTGACTATAAGTTGGATGAACGTCTAAGCAAATACTACCCTACTCTAGTGTCGCCGGGATAGATTAAATCGTCTGCTTGACACAAAGCTTCGCAGCCACGTGTATGGGCATCTGGGTCTTAAGAGAGGGGTCGTATCCACCCTTCACTATTTATGTAGCTATCGTTCTGTCGACTCGTAGCGAATTCGTTTCATATACATACATATGTGTTTGTTTTGATCAAAGACTTGTGTGGACCGCTTTGAAACATTTCGCTGCTTCATTGAAGGGATTACAAAGTGCGATATCTCGTTTGATACCGCTTTGTCGGTAATTGTAGGGCATAACTGACGGTCATCAATTAAAGAACGCATTGACCCGAAGTAGAACCGTTGATAACGTTATTGATGTAATTGTTCTCAATGAACGGGACGCGTTCATTTTGATGTTGGCGATGACGTCATCCGATGTAAGAAATAAATGGAGCATTTATCAATTTTATTTCTGTTCGGCTCTGAGCGACCGAAGTGACATCTTACGTACCACTTACATGTTCGCCGATTGATTCTTCCTCTTTACGTGTGTTCTACGCAAACAACTTATTGTCGTAAGTATTCTTAATCGAAGCATAGTGGGTAGCCTAGTGGTTAAGAATTCAGCCTCTCATTCCGGGGGTCCTGGGTTCAAATCCATGGCGCGCACCTCTTTATA
>DWME01008021.1:0-12080 GCA_018244795.1 Parelbella ahira ahira
CCACGGTGGGTATTTTTATTTAAGAAGCCTGCTATGAATGCAAAATGTCCACAAGTTGGCTCAGATCATTAAACGACGACGTACTTTATAGTGAATAATATAAGTTGGCCCGAGTTTAACTTCATTTAGTAGCCACTTGGTGGCTGACTATTCATGGCTTCTTTACATCTAATTATCAAATTCGTCGGCCTTGATGAAAGGTTAAAATCTCTTAACTAAAGATAATAACCATTATTCTGAACGTTACGGAAACCGTATGGAAATGTATTAAAAAATTAAGCAGCCAACCGTTCTTTATGTCGTTTGTTGACGGCTCACTCGGTTTGGCAACATGTGTTAATTGTCGCTCCATTATCTCCTTAGCGTCGATACATACATATGTACATATTATGTTACATAGAAATAGCATGCAGTTTTGACAAAAATGCTGCTAGAATGCTAGAAAACTGTCCTTATTTTTATCAAAGATCAGAACAGATAATTTTTAATCGAAAGCCTTTACAGGTATTAGTACGTACAACGCAAATAGTGGTCGCCTCGTCCGAGCCTCCGTCACAACCCGAACGACAAAATGTAACGTTCCCACAGTCGTAAAACATGCCAGCGACATGACTATATGGAACAAAATAGTGTTCACGCTTAAATTCATATAATAACACGGTGATAATTTAGTTCACTACACAACCGTTCAGTTACGAATATTATTTCACACGTAGGTACGTACATTAGTATGAAGAGTGACGCCCGGACGCGCCGTGTTCGCTCGCTCTCAATAAAATGTTTGCGCAGTTGCTTTTCATCAATTATCGGGTACGTGAGAGGACAAACGTGTCAATGAAACATTAATCGTCAACACGTTTTCCCGTAGTTTTAGTAATATACCTGTTTATCGAACACTTTATAGCGCATTAGTTATTGCCTGAACCGTGCCACGCTTCACTTTGTTCCGCATGGACCTTCAGTAACCAGCTTAATTATATAGAGCGCAAGATCAATATTATCGACGACCCTGAAATTATTAGCATATTTATGTTGAAATATTAAAAAATATGTAATATATTGAATAGTAATAAATTTTGACATGACACACAGTACTTTAGATGACAGTGTTAAAATCAAATACCAATAAATAGGTCTAATATAGCGTAGAATATTTTAGTTTTTCTCGATGAGTGCGAGACGCCAGTCTTTTGGGAAAGACGCAAATTATTAAGTAGTTACATAATTTATTCACACTATCGTATATAAAATAACATAGGTACAAACATAGTAAATAAAAGAAAGAATATCTCAAAGTACATAATATATTTTCCTAAACAACCTATGATATTGCGATTCGAAATCGAAAGGGTTGGCTCTCAAACATCCAATTTGCTCGTAAGACGCACAGCGCAAATTGGACTCAACGCCGTAAGGGTCGTGCAGTGACCTGTTGGGCCACAAACTATCTTGAGTTTGCCCATTACGCTATTTTCCTGTATCCAGCCACCTCACTCACACTTCCATTGATGCTATTGGGGCCTTGACAGTTGGAAGCTTTGTTTTCGCTAATAAAGAATCAAACTTGGTGATCATAGAAGTTTATTAATAAAGTGAATAATTTACTACAGTTATATTCATCCAACGATTAAATAATCGTTATGAAACGATCAAATAAAGTTATACCTATCACAAAACATTATTATCGTCAAGACAACACGGCAAGTCCCTTACGGCGTAGATTAAGTATTACTGAAATACATGGACAGAATATTTAAAAGTGACCAAGCTCGAACGTTTGGCGCCGAGATTGTAGTTGAGTTACTTCGAAAAGACCTCCAAATCCTAACGATCCCGGAGCGATCTGCCAACACTCGTCTCCTAAGCAAACATCCACTCGACACTTGCTCCACTCGGCCAATTACACGGGACAGGTAAAAAATATTTACTCAGCCGTTTACTTCATTGCTACATGTATTTTTAAACACTTTTTATCGATATAAGGCGCATTCGTAAGTTTCGTTTATAAATGACTTGAAACTAGTTACTTAGCAATAATTTTCACTCGATATTCCTTTAGGATATATATCATAACTGGAGAAAAGTGAAAGTAATACCCTCCTCTATCTACCCTTCGGTGAAAACCAGGCGTGATATTATAGTATATATTCTATTACTTGTTAATAGTACAAAAAATTTAAACGATTTCATCGATTTAGTGGCAAGTGAACATTACTTACGTTTTTTTCTTTGACATTCTTTGAATTAAATCCTATTGCCAGTTCTGCGAACGGGGTTTGTTTGAAAATACTTGTCCTTGAAAACCGCAAAGATATTTATATACCTAATTTGATAACGACAGCCTAATAGTCATATTGACTATAAACGTTATTAACACTTCGATATAAACTTTTTATATTCAAACAAATAAAGTTACAGAGTCGCGTTCGAGTATGTTCTATGAAGCTAATCGCCAGTGAGTGCCTATACTTCGGAAACACACTGCCTAATCTTACTTATTTATAATAAAATTATTATTTCTAGGTATATCTAAATAAAACTTTTCTAGAAACATTATTATAAATTAATTAAGTACACATTTATTGATCATTACGAAGGATTTCTGATTTATAACGAAATATAAAAAATGCCATAGAATACAATTAAAACTAAATTTAACCAATGCTATACCACAATATTTTTTTTAAAAAGCAAATCATTGTAACATCCATTTACGACTGAATGAGTCGTCTAATCATTTGTCTTATAAATGACTATAAAAGTATTAGCTGTAACAAATATTAAGTTGACTGGCAGTTCTTTAAGAGTACCTACTGACAACAGCCGAGACGTCCGTCCGTGCCGAGACACAAAGAATCTTATTATCGAGTTATTATTTTAATATTGTTGCAATACTTTAACAATAAACGACCCTCTATTATTATTTATGCTTATAAGACACTAATGAGCGTGTAGGCACCTCGTACAACAACCAGCCATTCCCTAACCATTGTAAAACTTAAAAATAAAGAAACTCCAACCTTATTTCATCATTCATAAGGAAGTCAAAATGATTTACAAGAGATATTTCTAAAGTGGCACTCCACACAAAGAGTGACACGGGATGCATCTCGAACTGTCAAGTGAAGTTTTGAAAGAAAATAAATGCGTAATTATTATTAGTGGAATATTGTGGAGTGGTCCTTGCTTCGTGGAAACGGGTGTGTGTGGCCGCGCCTTTATACCTACGAGTGCTAACCAAATTTCTTTACCGGTTATTTTATTAGGTCTCGATTGATTTGATAGACGTTTTTCTTATGTAATAGGTAGGTCGAAAATTATACTATATTTAATAGCATAACTATTTTTAAGTTATTTAAGCCTTTTACCTAAAACGAATTTAAATAAGGCTATAGGTATTGAAAAACCAATGTCAGCTTCCTTTTTTATTAAATCATTTTTGGTAATATTATTTTGTTAACAGTCCATCATTATTATCTATATTTTTATCATTCCTATATTGAACATTCAGAACTCTGAGAATTATTAGTTGATATTTAAAACATATAGCAAGCAATATTCGTCCTAAAAAGTTTTGCAGAGTTGGTGCCGGCATTTGAACCTCAAATACATAGTTTTAACAAAATATAATTTTAAAAACTACGTAGGTAATGACCATGTACAAATTATAAGACACGCTTCTATTTTAGATGCTCCTTAAACGCTGAAACTAGAGTTATACGACATAGCGTAATATCACGTCTGTTTTTCTTTGAAGGGGTAAGCAGAAGAGTGTAGTCCATTACGAAAATTTACCGGTTACGGAATGCGTCCTACGAGTAATTGGGGGTGAGCCTATTACTATAAACCAGGCACATCCAAATTGTGAGCTACCACAAGGAGTTTCAAGTTCACCAGTTTTTCAAAATAATTTATTTACGATTCATAGCCACCTACCATCTGCGGCAGTGGCTAGGCTTACTTTTATACAAACGTCTTGGTCTGGGCGTAAACAAAACCCAAGGCGCCTGCGCAAACACGGCTTGAATTGGACTAATATGAGGACAATAATGAGCCTGATTATGTTGGCGCAAGTGTCCACCGTGACAATCTCTGTTTGTTCCCCACATTCCTACTGTTGCCTCTGTCTGTCTGTTTGCGCTCGTGTTTGCTCGTGGCCCGCCGTTCAATTGTCTCCTTATTTATCAAATCATCCACGTGTTTGGTTATCGTTACACCGTGTATAGGCCGAACGGATTGTACGTAGTAATCTTCCGCTTGGTTTTCGAGTAGCTCGTTATTTTGTAACCTTTTGGTGGTACTTACTTTAGTAATTCCAATACACTACTGGATTGTTCAACATCCTTTTTTATGTAGAAATAGACTCGCGTTTGGCTGCAATCTCACCTGATGAAAAGCGAGCTGCAGCCTAGGATGTAGCAAGTTTATCTAGAAAGTGCCTAATCACTCTTTTTTGAATAATTGCAAAAAGAGGGACGCCGGCAGAGAGTTCCACTCTTTCGCAATTACCTACATGTTATGGCATATTTTTACTTGTCTTATCATTATTGAACCCCAACTCGCATAGTATAGCGTGGGGATTATGGGCAAAATTCTCTCAGATGAAACCCATATCCAACTTTGGTTAGGATATTATGAGAACTGATTTCCACTTTAAAACGTTTATAATGATATTTAGAAACAATTGCATCTCCGTAAACTATAAAAAGATAGAGCAACATCAGCTAAATAGTACCTACCTACCTACTATTTGCAAGAATATTTTACATATATCTATTCATTACACTTATCAAATTTAGTTTTCCATTTTAGCAGTGGATATTACTGTTTGCCTTAATATTTAATTAAAGCCCATATGTTTGCAAGGTTATTAATTATCTGACATATAAAAATTTTACAATATTTTCCTCCAAAACCAACCTGTTGTGTTCACATTGTAAATTTTATACTCTTGTGTAGTAATTATTATAGTAACCGCAACTAAAATAAACATAGTAAATTTCGTATAAAGGTATACATATAAAAGTGTACAGTCATTTTCCCAAATCTACATAAAATTGCTGTCTAAAGCTTCATCGCGGTCACTGAAAAAGCGATGACTAATTTTTCCAATATGAATCCGACCGGCGTAACATTTCCATATCTCATCGGAGTAATCTGTATTAATTCCGATATTAAATGGAAACACGGACATAAGCTCAACTATTGAAATCAATTCGGCAATAACGCAAATCCTCATCGGAGCTATGATAATCGGATGTACGAGTATGAATATCGCATCCGTTGCAGCGGACCTCCAACGCTCCGGTAATTAAAAAACATATTAAGGACATGTCGACGGTATCAGATTACGCTTCACTTTGAACCCTCAATCCGATTAGCGACCGTTCACTTTATTAAATGAGATTTCGCCAAGAATTTTCCAAATCGCTGACGGGACGTTTTCGAGGGGGATAAAAAGCCTAATAACGACCGCTCCGGTTTTAATTCTTCAAACAAACGCTATGTGATTAGATGTCAGTCGCGGCCGGCAAATTATCGGGCGATATTATAGCAATTACGTGGCGATTGGGCAAACCGCTCGGCTGTCGAGAGCGATTGCCCGAAATCGCTTATTCACGCCCGCTAGTTGCCTGGTTAGCGCAGCTGTCGGCCCGGCGCGAGCTTCAGACGATGGCGTTCCACCTACTTCGCACAAATTAATAAAATATTTCAATTATTTACATAGTGGCATCCGTTAACTGCAATAGCGTTACACCTAGCAAAACAAGTAGGCACGTCACCCTTTGCCTAATATAAAAGCTAACCAGATTTGAAATGAAATCACTATGTTAATCATGCCAACAATATATTACCTATCATTGATTCCAGCAACATACTCAGGCGATAATTTTACTTAAAATGTACAAAAAATAATTTTACTTAGCAAACTGCAGTAAGTCAATCGTACAATGCAAACATAGTTTTTGAATGTGGTAGTATAATTTTTGTCATCATCCGTAGTTCCCTCGCTGACCTCTTGCACCTTGGTACGCGCCAACGTACAGAGCATGGAGCGTATAATTTCCCCGCGACACGGCCTGTCTTGTTTATTTTAGTGCGGCGCTGTCGGAAGTCGCCTCGTTCTCTCGTTAACATTATATTTTCATTACTACCCTCGATCATTGTTAGCCGTGTGACTTGCATAATTTCGACTACAACGTTTTTGTTGTAAATTGAAGCCTTTTTACGCTTCCGTTTCCGCTAATCATGTTTAATCATTGACAAGTTCTGTTATGGCGTTACTCGAAAGTTAGAAAAATACGTTATACCCACATGTATAGTGAACTATTATTAGCACGCTAAGTACTTATATATTTGGGTTCCTTGTGTTACTGGTAGCATTTATCTTACATTAATTTTTATCACTGATTCTTAGGTGAGTTGAATCAATCTCAATAATTTACTAAAAGTATAGATCATTGGTACTAAAAGTACTAAATAAAATGCCTTCCGTGTTCATGTGCCTGAGGCTGATGTACCTATACACTAATCAGCCGGTTTGTTTTTTTCCTATTTTAGTGCCCGACACCAAAATTGATCTCGTAACTCGCAAGTAAAGTAAAACATTTTCTTTTTCAAGCAAGCGGTATATAACAAGTTTATTTCGACTCGCCCTCGGATTAGGGTAAATGTCTGAGACGAGGGGGAGAAAGAACGTAAAGAGGAAATAAAATTCAGTTATGAAGTATGAAATCGCACCGGTATCGATTTTGCGCCGGGAAAGGTGAGCCCTCCCTCTTTTAGGCATGTATTGGTTGAGGCCTTTATTGCATCGTTCGTTGACCCTGATGACATCTATAGATGTACAATCTCCAAGAAAACAAAAAGTTTCATATTAATATTTCATATTAAACCACGCAAGTCGAAGTCGCGAAACTGATCGCGAGTGTGGTTTCGGACAGGTTACGTGGAACCAACGAATGAACTTCAAAGACATTATTTATTTATTTATAATAAGTGATCCTGAAAAATGATAGATTGATACCCTTAAGGTCTGCTACTATTAAATGTCAAATCGCACGTCCTATGTTTTATTACTTCAAAAAACATAGGTAGGTACATGCTGTTCAATATTTGACAAGAGCATTACTTCGCGCGCTACACATGTAAGTTTGCAACCAGCACTCCCCTAAACGTTATAAATTGCAACGTTCACCATCACACCGACGCGACCATCATTATCATAATGAACATAATACACACTTACAACTAGTCGATCATTTTGATAATCATTTTGAGAACAAAATATTTATTGGTAATCTTTCCTTTTTGAATATGTATGTCAACATACTTACGTTCATTACTCAGTGTTTGCAAATAGGCAACAGCTTCATTCATTCATTTTAAAATGAACATTTTAATAATACCAAAAGGTAAAACGAATAAAGCATGGATTTAAAAATCTTTATTTTATGAAAGGTACTCTCATCTGACACAAATATTTTTTTCATATAACTACTGTACTCAGTACCATCCCCCAAGTTGTGCATAAAACTATTGCATTAGTAAAAAAATCCAAAGCATTTTAATAGATTTTCATAGATATACAAAAGAATGACAAGACAGTTCTTGATTCATATAAAGACAACCTGGCGTGGTTAAAGTAAATTAGTTTTATAACAAACGCATATTACGGTAAGGCTGAATTCAAGTATAGAGTCACCTTATGATCGTTTACATTGATAGACTCCGCTAATTATTTGGCATTTGAAGTGGCGAGTACTGTTTAATAAGCGGTTAGACTGGCGGCACGCGCGACAATTACCGCTTCAAACGAACGCTCAAACCGTCACCTCTAACCACATATTAACTTATTGACTAATCAAAATGTGTCCGACGCACCCCCAAATTGAATAATAACCTGTTAAGGCGAGCCGAGACGAGGCTTCGCCACCGAGCGACGGCATTGTGCCGCAAATTGCCGCCAAATTGGGAACAGACTCGCAATCGCAACTCCATTTAGCGAGCGCCTGCACCTGATTGGTCGACACGCCCGCCGCGCGCCCCGTTCGAAAACTCCATTCAAAGCCCACCGAAGAAATGAAATTATGCACTCCGTAAATAAGAACGCCTTTGTGGACTCACTCGCCTTATTTAAACTGTCACCGGTTTCAGAACGAGTCCTTTAGCGTAATGAAATTGCTGACTGTCCGGCGAATGACGGCGTCATTTGAGCTAAATGCGCTGATAAATTGAGGCCAACGAGGTCGGTTCGCTTGGAAGCGGTTCGGTTAATCAATTAGTTGTTCCCAAGTGTGTTAAGCAAATCAACGAGTGTGACTACAAGACGTTACAAAGAGTTGTTGATGGATTGTAAGCGTCCCAGCTTCATTAACTATACTTGTTTGTCGGACTCGTCTACTTAATAGCATAGCCTGACAGCTTAATTACGTAAGTGATTGTTCAATCATGTACACTTACCCATTGATGTACATCATTTATTTTGAAACTAGTGAAGTATCTGCAATCACTTTAACAATGTAAATGCTTACTAAAATAGAGGATGAGCAAAACATAAATGAATTAAATAAAACTCAAACCATTAAATTACGCTATCACCTGTGTATTAAGTACCTCGTATAAATGAATTTTCATGCAACTAATAATTATTTCCTTTGTAATTGATAATCTTAATGAATCTGCCTCATCCCAAATTTATACATATCATTCATACATTCAAATGATCAGAATAACAAAATGATTACATTCAATTGTAGTAGATATTTCCAGAGCGGACCGAGCGCGCTACCCGGAGGGATTCCGTCTCTAGGGAGCGCCGCTTAGCACCTTGATTGTAACATTCTGTTAGCGAAAGCGTTATCCCCTTTGTGCGGTGGATTAGATATTGTAAGGGGGCGTAAGAGCTCTCTTTTTTATTTAGTGTAGCGTGTTAATACACACAAATGTTTGGGCAGACATGTCGAACGCTCGCTAGGGATAAACGAGTAATTTGTAACGCGGTACTACAAAATGCATCGATAGATGTCCTCAGTGATAATTAAGTAGCACTTAAGATGATAGAATTAGTAATTGATTATTTGTGTGAAACGACTTTGATCTTGGAACTCAAGACATATTAAACTAAAGAATACAGGTCACATAATTTGTTAGATATACCTAATAAAGAATAAATAAAGCAATATTAAAAAAAATCAATGTGTAATGCCTCGTAGTACATATATGTATGTACCCTAGTATTTTTTTATTACGATAATTATTATAGGAACGCAAAATTAATGGTTATCTTAATGTTACTATAAGTGTAAAGGTCAGAAGTAATTAGCGCGCAATAGAAACAAAACAAACTCACTTCGGTATTGTTTCGCTTCAAAATTACCCGTTGTTATGAGGGTTAGCTTCCTAACTCCAAATCCTACATGTGGAACTATAGAATCCCGCCGTACCCAACAAATTGTTTCACAAGCGTTACAAATACGACCCTTAAACTAATGCGTCCAGTAGCCCATGACCTCTCGGATTCACAATCGTCGCTCCAAATACCAAAGAGGTGAGAGGCCTTTTGTATTTGGGGATTGTCACATACAAGTAATAAATTGTTGGGTGGGAGTAATTCGCTCGCACGGGCGCTACGCATCATTAACGGGCGTGAATGTGCTGCCAAATTAACAATTATACGGAACCTTTGTGCCTCTATGTTAATTAGGAAATTCGGAGATGCGTACCGTGTTTATACGTAGCTGTAACCCGTGCCAATTACTGTGCTATGCAGTAATTTGCGTGGAAGTGCTCCAGTATAGCTTACATCTACATACACTTAATGATATGATAAAGGTGATTCGAGAAAGGTACACGTAGTAACGATCACAAACCTTAATATTACTCTTTACTTCTTATGGGCGGGTATAAAGAACTTATATTACTCATTTTCATATTACTTTATCATATTACTTATATATTTCGTTAGTTCTACTGTCTTAGCTGTCTCCATACCTAGGTACTTGTTTTTTGTTCAATACTCTGAGTTTGCTTTCCAGTGTTTGTTTTTGTTTTTCATATATATCTTAAACTTTAATAACGATAATTTAGTCATTCGTTAGGTATTTTACAATTTCAAGCTATTCTGCATACTGCACTGGTTTCAAAAACAGCAAACGGCGCACATCTTAAATTAATTATAGTTCTAATAATATTCAGAAACGAAAACCCTAGAAGTTTAAAGTACTTTTCTGAAATAATAAGAAAAGTAGATACAATATTCTTTTAGACCGAAAGTTCATTCTAAATGACATCTTACATAGGTAATACAATAAAATGAAGAGAACAAAATAATTATCAAGCGAATTTGTGGCTGAACCTATCTACAAATATACAAGACACAATCAGAGGTGATAAGGAAATATCTCCACATGCGCTAGACAGAATATCCCCAACATGGGCTTGGAGCGTTAATCGAAGCGGTGTAATTTGCTTCTGTCCCGGAATAATCCTCACACAATTACTCTGTCAACGCGGCTCAGCTCCCATCAATAACAGCACTGCCCACGGGCTGCGGACCTCAATCGAGGAATCGGGAAGATCTTCTCGATAATGGAAATGTTTAGTGTAAACTCGATTAGTTCGTCGATTCTTTTCTATGGTTAAAATTCAAAGCTACATAGGTACTAACTAACTGTTTTATTAATGGAAAAAATAATAACCTTTTCGATGTTGATTGACTTTTACATTTAAACTTGCACATCTGCAGTTATGTATGAAAGATTTAAAAACAATTCGAGTTCAGAGTCACACTCTTCCTACTTAAATCTCGTATAATAAGTATTACGTGTATTTGTAAAATGATCACTTTTAACAGCCTGTATCAGTACTTACAATACTGGAAATAGTCCTCGCCTAACAGTTCATTTCGAACCGTATATGCATAGGTATACATACATATTTATTTTATTTGTAAAAATAGCGCCATTGTCATCAACCTGTTTAATGTTCAACTTACGGACACGGATCTATTCTGAGAATGAGAAGAGTTAAGACCATAGATATGGCTTGTTGCGAGTTAGTACCTTCACTTTAGAAGCTTCTCATTTAAACTGACTTGTGCTGGACTAATCTGCGCTTAATTTTTCGATTTAAAAACTTACATACATATATCTAAACTAATTACAATCGAAGTAGATAAAAGAATATGTGAGACGAGGCAACTTCTAATAAAATCAATATCTAATAAAATAGATTAAGTTATTTAAAGTGAAAATCTTAGAGAATCTTACCAACATTGTTCGCTTGAGATCCTATCAGGCTTATTAAATAACCTACAATCAAACGTCGATTTAATTGAATCGAAATGGGAGTACCTATTATGATATCTCAAAACAATAATTTAAATGCCGCTTTGACATAGAAACATAACTTCACCCATGTATTTCACGGAAGAGAGACAGAGGAGTATAGTACGTACTACAGTATTTTACATGTGATGTCATGCGTCCCATAAAATATGGGGTAATGAGGGGTCCTATGACCTTTTTTGATTCCAATATAATTTGAGGAAATATACGGCTAGACTGTTAGTAGCTAGTGTTAACACAAACACACACTTTGATAAGATGGTTAATACCTTCTAGCTGCAGTTACTCAAATAGCCACCCGAAGCAATTTGAACCCACTGTTACCCTGTCAGCGACTCGCGCCATCTAATCAATAACCAGCCGCAGTGCCCTCCGGCGGCCACACGACCCACGGACTCAGTGGCGATATAGAAAAATTTATTATTTTATTAGTACCTATCAATCATTTTTGTTCTATTTAAACGTTAACGAATCTCTTATCTCTGCGTACCTAATGTAGATATTGATTAGGTATAGGTAATACTTTAATTTAGTCTCCTTTACTTATAAAACAAGCCCTTGACATTACATAGTTACACTTGTAACAAATGAAATGTTAAGTTCTTAACTTCCGCTTTTCTGAATCAGCTTCCATTTGTGAACGACACCAAACTAAACCACTATCATTGTTGACGAATTTAGATCCATTGATCCCGGTGGAGCGCCGAGATTACCCCCGTGGCAGGTAACAGG
>DWME01008022.1:0-12079 GCA_018244795.1 Parelbella ahira ahira
TGAATTGTATTTTTACGATTATAATTTAAAATGTAAAAGGCATGTAGATCACTTGCGTAGGTTTACTGAAAAAAAAAATTTAATTCCTGCCAAAGGTACTAATGATTGTTTGCCGCCTCCATTACCGGCAGCATCTTTGCCACCTCACAATTCCCAAAATTGTGAAGTGAACGCTCCTGCGGTAGATCAAATGCAATTAGATGTAGACGGGGAGCATGTAATAACGGATGAGAACGTTCCGAGCATAAGTTGTGCGACAACCGCCAATGATGAGCAGACAGAGGCGTGTGGCGGTATTGTAGGATCTGGTGCATCTGAAGCTGACCCGTCCGCTGATCCACCACAATTGCCGATGGTACAAACAAAAGATGATAATGTAGTTTTATCTGAGGTAGATCAAGGGACGGAGCGGTCGCGGAGAACCAAAAAGAAAGTTAATTATAAGGTGTTCTTTTAGTATAAATTGCCTTGTAAATGTGTTATAATATTGTCCCTCAGGATTTCAAAATAGTGTTGGAGGGATGGTGCATACACTGATTGGCGTTTGAACTGTCAACTGTCATAGGGTGTCAGTAATAAACTAACTCTGAGTAAGACGGTCGTTTTATTGCTAGCGATACATTACAAGTACACATGTACATATGTAGGTTTTAAATATTTTCGTGCGTATTAGAACCAACCAAAGACAGCTGTAAGTAATATGTTTTGAAATTAATAAAAACGGCTGACAAGTTTGAGTAACTTGCATTGATAGCGTTTCAAATGAAAGCAACGTTTGATAGAATTAGTCATGGATATTTCTACGAGCCCAATGGTGTCACCACCGGCAAAATGTAATGTTAACAGCAGTGAAAGAATAGCTTGTTTTATTCAGAAGTAAATGCGATCACTCTCTACGCCAAATTATCCGGGAACAGAAGAGCTAAATCATAATTATGATAGATCGATAAAAAACGTTGCAGTTTAATAAGTAGATACTACGTACATACATACTTTAAAGTTGCAGATTTAATAGCGATATAAGCTTTGTAGTAATTAAATAATCAAGGAATTAACTCTCCTTTAACCACATACTTAGCTAAGGTACATTGTATCAAAGGAAAAGCTACAACTCAAGATGCAGTTCAAGTGTTGCATAATAATGTATGTATAATTGTATATACCTACACCTTAAACATAGTAGCAACTGCTAGCAACTATACACCACCCCTAATACCTAGAGAGAGATTACATTACTTAGTAAAGTCAGTGCATACGTGGCAAGCTTAATACTGTCCTTAAAACACGATACCCGTTTTCGTATTTATTTTGTTGCTCATTAGCCAAAGTATCATATTATATATTATCAATCTTGTTTGACTTTTGTAAAAGGATATATTTTGTCGCAAGCAAAAAAAATAAAAATCAATGATAGCCTAGTGGTTAAGAATTCAACCTCTCACTCCGAGGGTGCCAGGTTCAAATCCATGGCGCGCACGTCTTTTCAAAAGTGCCTTTTAAGTTTGAATATCACTTGCTAACGATAAAGGAAGGATAACGTCGTGAGGAAACCTGCAAACTTTAGAATTATTAAAAAAAACTAATTTTAAGGTGTGTCAATTCTGCCAACTCGCGCTTGGCCAACCTGGCAGACAATGGCCTTAACCCTCTCAATATGAGAGGAGACCCACATTCCAACAGAGGAATGACAAATGGGTCGATTAATATTGTTCTATTATTTTATTCTGTTGAATATATCCGGTGATATCCGGTGTCACGCATGTATAGGTATGGTATACCTGTATAGATGGATTTGCAACTAATTTTGTTTTTATTTGAACTTATCCAATCGTTTGTATTTTGTTTCAGTGCCTGTACTTACTCATACTGTGCATTTCAATAATTGCATTATAGTTGGTTGGCAGGTGGTAGCCGAACATATTTTATTCTAAGTACATACACGTCACTGTTTTTGCTTTATTATAATGTCTAGTCTGAATACTGAGTTCGTTACACAAATACTCTGGGCTCAAATAACGACACAAGATTTTGAAAATAATATTTATTTGAAACAACATCTACATTCGATATTTTATCTGCTTACATATATTGACACATTGCTTACCAGACGTCGTTGACCGCACATTGTTTAACTGAAGCGGCGATATGGTATACACAGAAACTCAGGAGTCACCCGCCGCGAAATGAATACGAGTAACCAAGCTTAGTACATTAACCGTAGCGAAATATTTTCAGCATTAATACATTGTCCCGGATGTTAATCGCCAATATAAATTAAACTACTAACTATTATTATAATTAATATTACGTTACATAAATTATTTTAGGTACAGCATCATTATTTCCCACTTACGCCGTTAATCATGCAGTCCGAGGCACGCGTCAGTGTGTTGGACGCATATCTTCGCTTTGGCAATTATTCTACAAATGAAATTATTATCGAATTGTTGGCCGAACTCTAATAACAAACTGCTACGTCGGTTACACATTCACTCAATCTGACATCGACGATATATTTATCTATACGTTTGTTTCTACGCTATTCTTTATGCTTATTATGTAGGAGGCCGTGCGTCGCCCGAGGGGTGCCCGACTCTAAGGATGCATCGGTACGCAGTGGATATTATTTACATCGCGGGATTTAACGACAAGAACATTCCGTGCACCCGACCGAATCAGAAGTCACTCTGCCCTAGTCTATTCAGAGGCAGTATATTTTCTAAGGCTAAGCACTCAGTTCGTCGGCGTCGGTGCGCGGCGCCCGGGCAGGACGCCGCTCACTGCGGCGTCGAGTTGAATTCGCGCAGGCGGTGGTGGTCGGCCAGAGGGTGTGCTTGCTCTCTCCTCTCATCGGGCCATTTCACTACCACGTTGGTGCTCGCGGGCGGCAGCGTCACGGGCGGCTCCACGAGGACGGGAAGGCCACCCTCACGTTCTGGTAGCACGTGTCCAATCAGAGCACCGACTCTTCTGTATGTTAGCTGTGATGGGGGCGAAAGGTGCTCCCGTCCTTCTAGCATTCGTACTCCTGTCCCCATATGCGTCACTACCATCACAGGCGTTTCGGGCACCACGTCGTTGAGCGCTCGCATCAGGACGGGCGCGGTCGTCTGCGTGGCAACGCATGTGGACTCGCCGCTTACTCGCGCGTTCAAGTTTTCTAACACAGTAATTAGCTCGTATAAGCTATCATCGCATAATACGGGATTATCTGCAAAGAACGCCTTTACATTAGGCGGGTGCGCACTTTGTACACAAAGTTTTGCATTTTCATGAAACATTTTGCTTATTTACAATTATTATAGATAACGGAAATGCAATGCCCAATATACAGTGTGCAGCCGCTTATTATTATCAAGTTGCAAGGAATACATTTTATAAGCTTGCTATTACAAGTGTGTGTGTAGCATGATTTAATTATTCCAGCAAAATGCAGAGAATACGGCAATAAACTAGCATTTAAAATACACACATTATCAGTCTGGAAAACAAGCAATCGCATTGGCAGCCAAGATAACAATAACTTTACATTCAGCTGAGATATCAATTCGCAGTGCAACTTGTTATATCCAATACACAATTACTCTTTCTCAGGGTATTTATATTTTGTACGATTACAACATGTGCTTCGTAAACAAATTTGGTTTTTATTTTTAGCTCTTGGTAAGACTTACAAGTTGAAGAAAACATTTAAGATTTAACAACAACATTTAACAAGTATTTTTCATGTTCATTAGACATTTAACCCACCTTGAAGAGATATCTTTAGAATACTAGGAACTCCGTTTATCGTACACCGTGATTTGGAAACAAGTTCATAATTTACTGATTGTATTTTGTTGTAAGACAGATCAGCGGTGCAAAGGGAAGGCAGCCCATGGAAGTCTTTGTCTAACATTGTTATGTTGTTGTGGTGAGCAATGAGTTCACGCAGAGATGGCAAAAATGTCTGAAAACGACAAAAAAATACGATTTAAAAGATTTCAGCAAGTGTCGCAATAGCTGATACTTCAATGACTTAGAATACTATCATTCGTATTTCGCAAAGAGCGCTGGCAGTGAAACTCTGACACATCGGCGAACAAACCTTAGAAGTTTCCTCCAACGAAGTGATGTGGTTGTGAGACACATCTAGAAGTTTTAGGTCATCCAAGCCAATGAGGTCATCGGGAGAGATTTGCTGAATGTGATTATTGCTAAGATTAAGGGTCATTAGACCGTGGAGTCCCATCAAAGCGCCTCCCAGACTGAACAAATGATTATGATCTAGTCTCAGTTCAAGAACACGCGTTTCCACATCCACTAAATTCTGAAATAATTGTTAAAGTGTTTGTAGTTAATAGATATTTTAAATAACATAGATTTTCTGATTCAATTGTTTTGTGTTATTTTCATTCAACAACAAAAAATATTTTACCTCCATATTTCCTGTGATGCGACTAATTTTGTTATGAGATAGATCAATAACAGACAACCTCTTGAGACCCTTAATTTCCTGTAAAGAGAATTCGGCGAGCGAATTGTGGGTCAAGTTTAAATATCGTAAAGACTTTAAGCTTCGTAATGAGCCATTCAAAGATTTCAGGTGGTTATAGGCAATATCTAGGTCTGCTAAAATCTCAGCATCAAGAAACTCGTCTGCGGCCAGCTACAAAAAGAACAACTCTTGTTATTTGTACTTCAAACATAATGAACTATATATTAAAATAGGTAACAACATATACTTACGTATTCAATTTTATTGAACGAAAGACTGATTCTCTTCAACCGTCTAGATATTTGCAATGCACCGTCCAAAGATTTTATGTTATTATCGTAGAAATACAGAGATTCCAATGACGGTAACAGTTTCAAATCTTTCGGTAGACTTTGCAGTTCATTGTGAGCAGCATGAACAAGAAGAATCTTTTTTGCTTTCTGAAAAATATGTATTCTTAATTTATTTAGTATTACAATAAGTATAAAAATATACGCAAAGCAAAATGTTTTGTTATATTGTGATTGCTATTAAAATCAAAAGTACTTACTATAGGCAACTCGTTGTCGATGGATTTTAAATGGTTGGCGTTAATAAATATCCATTCAAGATTGTCTAATTCTCGAAGCGCTCCATTCAGACTATTTAATTTATTAATACCTAAATGTACGTGCTTCAAAGCCTTGGGTAAGGCATGTCTTTCAATCTTGGATATCTGATTGTCTGCCACCACTAAATGCTCAACCTGTTGTATATCCTGGAATTAAATTAATGAATGTTTTCTAAGTGTTTTATCGTTTTAAACCTCATTTTAATACTCAACGAACATTGAATAAATACTAAGCGACTCACACTTTCACGACAATATGTTTTAAGACCACTGGTCACATGTTATTAAGTTTTAAGCTTGGACTGCTTTATCTTAAGCTTTCAAACCTGATAAACTAGAAATTGTTTTCTATTTAAACTGACGCACATCGTCCTTTTGGCTGCTGCTGTTACTTATTTTCAATTTAAATTTGAACCACATTTGTTCATAAAATAGGATTAGGTCGCCTCTAGTCCTTTCATAAATTTTACACGTCTTGTAATGTTAGTACTTCTACTAACTGTACCTACTAAGCAACACTAAGTTTTGTTCGATCGTTGTGTGCTCGTTTGAAACTGTCTGAAACTGTATTTATTTTAGATGATCGATTTGTATTTAGCGGGAAATTTTACTATGTCCAGAATTATTGTTTAGTCTTTGATGTTTAAATTTATGTAGTACGAGCTGTTATGTAAAATTGTTTTCTAACAGCTATTATTTACCTGTATCTATCGTTAAGTATCTATATAACTTCGGACTCTTTAAAACGAGGGGAAACATGCTATTCGTAGGCGTGCGTGTTTCATCTTAGGACGCAACGGCGTTTTTCATCAGGCTAGATAGTAGCCAAAAGTTATCAGTTAAAGTCTATCATATTATAGTAAAAAAATTACTACATGTGTATACCTTAAAGTCTTCTTCAGTAAGCTTGGATATCTTGTTCCTGCACAAGTCCAAAGTTTTCACGTGAGGCAGATGCCGGAGAACGTGGCGTGGCATATCGGCTAAAGAGTTGTCCGCCAAGCTGAAGTAGTCCACCAAGTCTAATTTCATGAAAACGCTCTCCCTCAGTTCACTGTGAAATATTAATTTAATATATGAAAATTACAGTCATCATTTGTTTAAAGAGTTTTTATATTATGAATGGAACATGTTCATCAGACGTTCCTTTACTTACGTAGTCCACTGAAAGAGTTACTTACATATTTGTAGTTTTGTTTTACTTTATATTTTTATATAAAACAATTATCTTGCAATTAAGATGATAGTTTGTTATTGTATTCGTTGCGATAAAATAAAATGGTTCAAATGTGATCGACAACAATTACGCCAATAGATACTGATTGACATTCATTCTGGGCATGATCGTGTAATATTACATTGTTTTAATCATAATTGGATAAGTTTAATGAGTCGTTCAGCTCCAGCGGTATATAGATTGAATAAATTTAAAAAACGATGCAGCAATAATATATAGGTAAATGTTTAATTCATTTGATTTATTTCTATTGGGCATACTTAAATTGTGTTAGGCAATTATTATACGCCCGATGTTATGTACAGGTCATTAAATAAAAAAATACCTTAATAGACAATGAAAGTTAATAATTTTTATTTACTTATATTTCAAGTAGGCACCTACCTGGCCGACCGGGCCTTTTTCGGGTCAAAACACAGAGAAAATAAGATCTCCGGAATTGAGACAGCAATATTATTAGATTTATTTTTGATCTCTTTTACTGTTAAATTTTGTCGCTTTTCAAATCATCCAATTCTGACCTCAAATCACTGCGCCATGATTACGGCGACGTTGATGGAACTACCAAAATATTGCAAATGTGTTTGACAACTGACAACGATCGATTTTTCACCCTCGCAAATCCCTAAATTGTAAATACATACTATATTATAACCGGTATCTTTAGAACCGTATTTAAAAACGCGATTACTAGTATCAAAATATTGCTCGTTTAATAGAATTAGGTTATTAAGGTCATTTTATACAATACAGAAGTGTTCAATGTATGAATTCTTTTAAATTGGTTTTATAGTCATCTAAGGGGAGTATAGCAGTTCAAAAAGAAATCTTTCTCGAACAGTACACGTATTGTTTGCGCAATTGTCATCGGTAAAAATAATCGCTCCCAACGTATCAGTCGCGCGAACAAGTTACAGGCAATCGAAGGATAAAAATAATACTTGAGACAAGAATAGCTTTTTATCATCGCAACGTAACTTGGAGTTTATTGTAGCAAATTGTATTATTTACGGCTGCACTAGCGTAGACTTGATTGTCTTTTATTAAAAGTGCATATCACTCAGGTCAGCTAAATGTTAACTGTAATACACATGTAGATATAAATATTAAGTGTTTAAATCACTTTCATATAACATTATGTAATTATTTCTTTACCAAATAATTTGACTGCCTCGTTGGTCGGGCGGTTTCGAGCGCGACTGTCGATCGGGAGGTTCTGGGTTGAAATCCCGGATCGGGTGCTACTGGATTTTTCTAATTTAGAATTTCTAGTAGTGACTCGGAGTCTGGAATTGTGACCTTTGTATGGCAATAGGCTTACCACCTATTCCATGGGACTTAAACGTAACTGGTGAAACGTGGGAGTGTGCTACACTCCTTTGCCTACCTCTTCGGGTGGGTTACAGGCGTGATGTTACCAAATAAATCATTTTGCTACGAGAGCAGATATATTTGATACCAGGGTGTACGTATTAAGAATAGAATAATAAAAGAAGAAGAAAAAGCACGTCAGGTTTGCATGAATAGAGATACGAGTATCTATGTATATGGCACCCGTACTCCGTGTTTACCCCGTGTAACGTGCATGACTAGACGATAATGGTAATAATAATTTCTAAGCCAATTACAGTAAATAAATAACATGTGCAAACAATTCACCTGTTTCTCTTGTCTTAATCGAATATAACTGTATGTATATTTTTGTCATATTGACATTTAGTTGATCTGATAAGTAAATTGAACAGAATCATCAGTATGTCGCTTGTTGTGACGGGTTTTATTCATATGTTATTAGTGTTTGTATTTGTATTCAATTTGTGTCTGTTCATTATTAAAACACATTTACGGCTACAAGGTCATAAACGTCTTGTAACGAATAAATAAATTATTTAATAATAAAATATAATATTACGGACAATCGCAGACGCCTGTATAGAACAAATTAATAATAATAATGTACATTTAACAATTTGAGGTTAAGGCAGTGTCCGTGTTAGCTTTTTAAGATATTCCATAAAGTACACGTATTCATATAAATTCTAAAAAGGCATGTGAAGTCTGCCAATCCGCACTTGGCCATCGTGGCAGACTATGGCCTTAATCTTTTCATCCTGAGAGGAAACCCGTAATCTCAATGTGGAAGGACAAAAAATTCAGAAAAAAAAGCGTGCACATTTTTAAGCGCTTATTAATATAACACTGAGACATAAACGTCTGTTTTGTTATATGCATGATTATTTTTCCTAACGTGGAGTCGAACCCACAACCCGTGATTCAGCGCTCAGGTATATTAACTTGTGTACCAACAGGTCAGTCAATAGTTTGGTCTTTATATCACCCACAGTCATTCTGTAACAGTTCGATAACGAAATGACGAATTTCTTAAATTTTTTTGCATCGACCGAATTAAACGTGAGTCATATGACAAATGCGTGTAAGATATTTTAAGTTATGACATATTAACCTTTATGGAAATCGTAATTAGTATCAAATTACCTTAACAAAGTATCTCTAACCAATAAACAAAAACGAAGCTGAAATTCCCCGTATCTTATCATATTAAAAGTTTTAAAAATAATTCGTTTTTAACTTTCTCAATTTCCTATAGTAGCATTAACATATTCTTATGTGGTCGATGTAGAGTGAGTCTTATATAAAATGTTTTATTATTGAGAGGCTACAACATTTCTACAATGTAATCGAGTTGTTAATTTATCAATGTGTTGCGTTACCAATACATATGTGTGGTAGAAATTAATATATGGCAGATAAATGGCGGTCACTTCACTGGCCATACATACGTAGGTACATGATTTCATTTCAAACATACATAATTATGTACCTACATATATCGCAGAACATTATTGCAATGTTATTGCCTCAATAAATTGTTTACGCGCTGTTCCCTACTACTAGATATTGTAAACGAAATACATTTTAAATATAATGATAACCTAACTGCCATTAATTGCTATAAATACGATTCTTCATAACTCCAATTATGAAGTTATTCGTATCGACATGAAATTATACGAATGTTAACTTTCGTTTCTGTTATAATACGAGTAATTGTTATGTTCAATAGGTTACATACTATTTGCATTTTGTTATAACAATATTATGTAATTAGTTACTTTTTACCGCGCTACAGAAGTGCACATTGAAGGTCAGATACACATGTACATATATAGCTGATCACTAAAGCAATATTACGAAATAGGCTGATGATGATGATGATATATGACGATGATGGTCATACATGAGTTGATGTTAGTCACGAGATGTTAGACACGTTATGAGTAGGTAGGTACTCATATGTATCTTACGGCGCATCAGCTTCAGTCAGCAGACCAGAAGACAACATTCAAGCATTTCTGCTTAGCGATAGATATTAGATACGTCATAAGGTCATACTTCCCTACTCGTACTGTAGATTAAGCTTATAATTCATTTGTTCAGCGAATAAAATGCTGCGATATATTTTCTGCTGTATTACACGTACGTATGTCCTGTAACGTAGGTATTTTAGTAAGAAAATGTGATAGTCGACACAAATATATTAAGAATGCTGCGCTTCAGTCTATCCCTTTAGGGGATACCAGTATACTTAGTGAATCATTAAAAATTTGCGTTTTCTGAAGTGATCGCAATTTGAAGGGAAATGTTTATTATCGATTTGCTTTAGCGACCGCGGGAGACATGCATTAAATGCGGTACAGTGCATGAGAGTGATGCGTTTAGTAAACACAAATGTGAAGGGGTCAACGTTCCCGGGGTTATCGGTGCAGGGCGGCGCCAAACGGTCGCATGGTCGCCGCGCGCCCTCTCGCCGCGTCAACACATCGGAGGCGAGATGATAGCACTCGTTGCCAGGTTCACTCTGCACGCCCAAGATAAGCCTGACTCAACAAGATTAACCCTGCCACCATTGCAGATTACGCAGATCGCAGTTGCGGCATCGATTATCCAAATAAGTCAAGTCAAGGTTTGTGAAAATTATTTCCGCGACAATTTTTAGGGTATCGTAGGAGAGTTCGGATTTGAGGTTGATAGAACACTGAGATTGGAGACGTTGTGATATTAGTCGGTACAGCACCGTATCAGGGATCGGAGTACCTCCACTAGATTTTCAGTTGTGATCCTAATGCACTTCATTGTGCTGTAATAATTGCTCACAATTAAAGGGTCTGCAGATTGCTGGGTTTGTAACAATGGATCTAATCGTTTGCTTTTGAGTTCTTTGTTATAGCTATCAATCACTTATAATACTTATTATAGGTATATAATAATTACCAGGTCTAAAAAAGCACATAGCCTTCCAATATGTTTATCAATTATTACCCATCGTCCAAAGTCCACGTCACCCTTTGGTCACCAATCGTCTTCTAAGGTCACGGGTTCTAAGATAGAAATATCTCATATTCAGTGTTTTTACACATTAACAATCCTTTTGCTATATGTGAAGAATAGTTTGAAGGACATGCAATGGAATCCATTAAATTGAGTTATTAACATTTGGAATTACCATCACATGGAATTTTTGATGACCGGATTTTAGTCCCTCTAAAGTATTTGCTATTGGCATACACTTCATTAAATTACTTTAATCTGAATAAAGAGAGATGATTAAAATAAATAAAAAATCTTTATTAATAACATTAAATGACGCTTTCAGACGATCAGCACTGAAAAGAAACAAGAGTCGGAAAACATACGTCCGTCAGAGGGACATTATTTAGGTGTTGTAATTATATAAAAATATTTTTCTTTTTCTAATTCTTTATGAAAATAGGTAAGTATCTATTATTCATTTTTGGTTCACGAATATTTTTATGTCGCATATAACTTTCCAACGGAAATATAAACTGTTTGAATAGCAAGGAGATAGTGAGAGAAAGTAAATTTTTAATTTGCACCGAAATCCTAACAACCAATATTATGCAGATACGGTGTAGCCTGTGCTGGAATACGTATTTTAAAAGGCTTACACGGGTAACAAGGACAACACTGTACTCTGTCAAGAAACTACGAAAAGTACAAATAGCGAGCGGTCTACATTCAAGAAAAATCTCATTTATTATTATTATATTGAATTAAATAACTGCGGAGGAAGAGAGTTCCATCGCGAAGCGTACGCCAAGTAGCGTAATGAAAAATCATTATCCAGGAAAATATTGAGAGCATAAATTCTATTATACTCATTCAATGTGTACTGTTTCCTTTTCTTATTGATTTACATTGTGAATAGCAAACAATGAGCTTCTGCAACCTTTTGTTGGCGTAAAATGGACAATTAAGAGCAAAACGCCATCGGTAATCCTCTCAGCCGATTAGCGGTAGTTCTGCAATATTACAAATTGCATCTCCGCTTCAGTGGTATTTATATAAAGCCTTAGAGTGCCTACTTTGCACTAATGTAAAAACAGAAATAAAATATAAAAGAATGTGTTTCATTTTGTATTTGCGATAAATTAAGAAAGCCATTTCAGGGAATCATTTTATGATCATTTTCATTATAGAGATGAAGAAGTGAGATATGAAAAAACTACAAGTGATGAGGAAGTCACAATATTCTGAAAGCGGAGTGCAGTCGAGATGTACATCAGGTTTATTAGTATGGAGATACTCGGCATCTCTCTGGTGTTATAGGTACAAAGGTACAAAATGCAGATTTATTTATAATTCTCGTATCATCGACTGCCTCGTTGGTCGAGTGGTTGCAAGAGCGACTGCCAATCGCAAGGTCCTGGGTTCG
>DWME01008023.1:0-12078 GCA_018244795.1 Parelbella ahira ahira
GTGGGCGGTGCGGTGGGCGGCGCGGCATTGGGCCGCGGCTCCATCAACGTGAGCGCCGTGCGCGAGACCGACGCCGGCCTGTACCGCTGCCACGTCACTTTCCCCAACCGCACGCCGCCCTCGCGCAACAACGGCACCTTCTACTACCTCGACGTGGACGGTATATTCCCTTTTATTTGTGCTAATACCATTATAAGAGGACGCTGCGGCCGTACACGCGAAGTCCCCTACGTGCCAGGCGTGTTCTGTTAGGAAATCCCGTACAGCCCTATACATGTACTAATCAGTAATGTAGGTACTAGATTAATAGAACCATAATATTTTAAAAAGAGCTGTTGCCGGCGATTCCGTTCACGTGGACTTTAGTCTCAGGTTTTTTCAGTCTTTACGGGCCTGGTCGCTTCCTACCCACCTACGACCAGCCAAGCTGAATCTTCTTTAATAATTTGGCCATATATGTATATGTTAGCTCAATTTACATTGGAATGTTGTCTTGAAACTACCCCTTTTTTATTATATAATCGTCTATTATTCCAACGTTAGAAAACGGGTTACTATTTAATATTTTCTTTATAATATATTTATATAATAAAGTTTAAGGATGTTCACTTTTCTTCGCGATGTTTTCCTTCACCGTCATAACAAATGATATTTAATCTTAAAAGTTAAAACACAATTTTATCTATATAAAAATGTTATATGGTGCGCACCTCGATAGGTGATGTTAAATAAAGCTTAGCACAATGTGACAATAAAAACCGCATCCACATCGGCTGAGCCCTTTCTGAGATTAGCGTGTAGAAACGCACAGGCAAATACACAATAATATTGATCCGTTACAGTTGTATCAATACTGTTGATATATATAGATTAAGTCTTTATCTATGTACGAGTATGTGATTGTCGATTGTTGGACTGGCTGGGGCGGAAATTAATATCTATCATGCTAGATAATATTACCAACCCTTTTATCGCTCCACAATCGACACAGGTCTATCCACCTCTCAAGATGAAAAAAGACGTTGCGTTATTCATTGTATGCTTAATTATGCAATTTGATTATAGGAGGTAATTTGATTGTAACGCCACCCATGAACGCCACCGTGCTGGAGGGCGAACCTGCCGAGCTCGAGTGTCTGCCCAAAGAGTCAGAGTGGGCGGTGCAGTGGTACAAGGAGGGCGCGCCGTTGGAGTCGTTGCCCGAGCTGGCGGGGCGAAGCGAGCGTGCGCACAACGGCTCGTTGCTGCTCAGGCAGGCCGCCAGCACCGACCTCGGCCAGTACGAGTGTCGCGTCAGCTCGCTGGACGGCCAGCAGCAGAGTGCCGCGGCCTATCTCGACGTGCAGTGTTAGTATAGTTTTACTTTATCTATTCCCTGCTAATTCGTCAGTAGACAGCATAAGTGACAGATTACCTCTTGAGGGATTTCATATGATCGTTTCCTACGCTTTTGTAGAGAATCATAGGTAATTACACATATGTTGTAAATCGTGTTTGAACTCTTCCGTTTTATGTAATTATGGAATTAGTGTAGTCAGGAAACTTCTTCTATTTTTCCAGATAAAGCGAAAGTTATATATTCTCCAAAGGAGCGCTACCTACCCTATGGTAAGCCGGCGAGCCTGGACTGCCACTTTAGCGCCAATCCGCCGCTTACAAACCTACGCTGGGAGAAGGATGGTTTCCTTTTCGACCCCTACAATGTGCCTGGCGTATTCTACAGTAGGAACGGCAGTCTACTTTTTAATCGTGTATGTTGGTTAACAAGTATTAATGGTATTGATGGATATTTTGTGTGAAAATTGGCGTTCCGAAGGTGGAGGCGCTAGATTTGTTTGAATTAAATTGTTATAGTTGTGAGTATAATCATTTAAGGTGGACGAGTCACACGAGGGGCAGTACTCGTGCACGCCGTACAACGCGTTGGGATCGGAAGGCGCGTCGGGCCCAGTACGCGTACGCGTTCAGAGGCCGCCCGCGCTGGCTACACGGCCGCAGCCCCTGTACCTGGCTCGTCTAGGCGCCGCGCTCACTTTGCCCTGCGTGCCTTCGCCCGACATTCTACGTATACCTCCCACCGTGAGCTGGAGTAAGGTGAGTTTGCTAGAGCCGGAGACTACAAGTTGGTTTCCAGAAATTAGTCGTATGAGATCTCTTTATTGCTAGTGGCATTTTTCTTGGAAATATGAAAATATTAGAAAGTTTGAATAGTTTTCTTCCCCCACAAATAAAGAGCTCGCGAGAGGGCACTGAATTTTATCTGAAATATTTATCTGAAATATTTCCTATGAGGAATAGACATAGGTATCGGTCGGCACTACAACAGCTGGCTGTATTGGAAGAAGCTTCCCGTCTTCAACGGTTGGAACAATATAATATGTAATTAATTTGAGACATTTGCTTACACCTACTACGTCACCTAAAAATTGCTTTTTTGTTAACTATTTCCTCTATAAATGACCACTTTTGTCCGACCAGTGATTTGTAGGGAAGTCGGTGAATCTCTCTTATGTTTACATCTCCATTACACTCTTAATCTTAGCATACTTTAAGAGATCTTACCTACTCATTGCAACATAGTCGGCCCCAGAAGTAATCTCCTTGACAAATAGTTAGGTTTCCTTTTATTGCGCTTGTGTCTCTGAGAGCTTATTTGTTCTATTCATCTATGTTGTTCAATAAATTTATTTCCAGTCATCGCTAAGTAGACTTTGATTCTGGCTACTTTGAGTCTAGTTAGCTAGTTGAACTAGACCTAGAACTTCTCGGCGCTGGATGCTGCAAATCGTATGGAGCTATGCATGAGTACATATAACAAAAATGCCGTGTCGCTTTAAATACTTGCAGAAGGATGGAAGTGAATTACCGGAGGGCCGCTACGCTCTTCAGGGAGGTAACCTGACAATCACTGAGGTCGCCGAGGAGGATCGCGGCGTATACGTGTGTACCATCAGCAACGAAGCCGATACGGTCAACGTTGAAACAGAACTTCTGATAGAGAACGTGCCGCCCCGAGCTCCTTATAATCTTACTGCTGTGCCCTCTCATGATTCCATTCATTTATCCTGGGTGCCCGGTGAGCTGTTTGCATTCTTACTTAAACGTATACCTAATAAAACTTACATCTACGATGGATGGTCTTGCCATTTAGATTTGAAAGTTCTCTCCGGAGACGTTGGGTACAAATTCTTGAGTGAACCTTTGGGAACCCGCATTTTCTTAGGCAGCTTGTTATAATTTACTTCGATTGTATCGGGTTTGCCGTGAACGTTGCATTGGCTTGTATGAAATCCGTTGATACCTAACACGCGCACCGCGAGGGGGCGCTTTGCACGTAAGATACCACTATACTGAGAAGTTTGTTCGTGTGAACAACCTGAATGATGCGTAGTTAAAAACAGCTTCAAATGTCCATGATAATGTATAAGTTTAATACTATGTACATTGTATACCTATATGTATTAGAATACATACATATGTTCTGTCGGAAATAACCGGTTGTCGTGCGTGGCGGGCAGGTCACAGCGGGCTGGAAGTGGACTACAACGTGTGGTATCGCGAGCGCGCCGTGAGCGAGTGGCGCACCATGAAGATCCTGTCGCGCGGCGTGACCGACGCCACGCTAGTGGGGCTGCGGCCCGCTACCAGTTACGAGCTGCGTGTGCTCTCGCAGGATCACATCGGAGATGGCCTCTTCAGCAAGCCCATATTCATCAGGACTCTGGGTATGTGAATATTTCGTAAAGTTTAACATCTCCCTTGAACATCCAAAATTTTCAAAATTGAGAAGTTATTTCTTTCACTCCTAATTTCTAAAATCGAGTATTCTCCGGATTTTGACGTTTTGAGATTCTAGAATGAAGGTATTCTGAATGTTTTTACGATTATGTCCGTATGTATGTCCGTTTGTGCATAAATGTAGGTACATGCATGCGTACGGGCGTGTATTGTTGAAGTTCCAGGAAGGACCTGCAGGGTCAATCGCTTATTTTTTTCAAACTGGGTGACAATGAGTCGAGTGACCGAGTAGTCTCACAGTCTTTGTATTAAAGAACTTTGCATAAAGATTTGATTCTTTTCTTTTAACACTTAGTGCAACTTTTGCGTGAGTGTATTACAAGAAACCAGCCGCGTACAAATTGTTTTTCAATTCGGCGGCTTATGCATCAGTATTTTTGTATATCTTTTATGTTGCTGGAACCAAATCTAGACACGCGGTAGTGTGTCAAGCCAAGTTCAAGCAAGGAACAGCGAACCGCACCGTGCGTAATATTATACGAACACCTTGTAGTCACTTTTTACCCCTTCATAACTTAAAATCTATTTGAGATATAAATAAATACAATGAATACAATACAAGAAAATATTAGAGGATCCATAGGTTCATCCCAAGAAGTATCTACCTAACGTTTTTTCTTTAATATATTTAATACAGGTAGGTACGTATGAATCATCGATACAATTTCTTTTGGTACATATAGAAGACGATCGTCTCTATATACGTTAATTGTCTAATGCTTAGACTAGAGTAAATTTTTAGAAATTTTAAGTATGTAAAGCGTTGTGTCGTCCAAATCTAGATCCAGAAATAGAGGCGCGCGAGGGCGCGACTGCTTTCGCTGCGGCGACTACGGAGGAAGCGACGACGAGCGAGACCGGCAACCCGGGCGACCTGGACGTGACCGTGCGCCTGCTGGACGAAGGAGCACTCGTGCGATGGCGGCCGACCGGCACCGAGACAGGTGCAGGGAAGGAGGACGGGACCCTCTGCACCGCGAGCTGGTATCGCGACGCAGCGCCCGCACCGCAGCTGCTCGCCACTATTCGCACTCACCACGATTACATTTTGGGTACTTATAGTTACATACATCGAATGGAAGCAGTCGACAATGAGCCATTAACTAAGCAGAATTACGTCATGTGTGCAGTGGACAGCGTGGAGGAGGGCGAGAGCTATTGGGCGCGCGTATTGTGCGCCGACGGGTCGGGCGGTGCGACGGTGCAGGTGCCGCAGTATTCGCGGCTGCGCGGCGCCGCCATCGGCGTGGCGGCGGGCGCGCTGTTGCTGGCGGCGCTGGCCGCGGCGCTGGTGCTGGCGCGCCGCCGCCTGCATCCGCGCCTCGCCTGCAGCGACAAGCGCGCGCGCTGACCGCCGCTTCCCTCCGCCCGTTCACGGTGATAAGACTCTCAGTGACGAATAATAGTCATGTTGTTTTCGACGCTCGGCTACTCGTGCGCTTTAGTTGAATGTTTTGTTGACTTGACTTTTTAGTTGCTACGTCTCGATAGGCTACGATTATTGAAATTTCTGTTATAAATACATATTTTTGTAAATTTATTAATTTATTAAATTTTTCTACAAATATTTTGTTTTACTTCAATGTTTGATGATAAAATTACATTTTTCTCTCGATTATCAACATTGTAGCTTCCTCTACTTATGTAAGGCACATAGGTATAAAACAAATCGTTCGGTTCTGGACGCCGGACCATATGGAAACATGAAAAGTATGGAAAATTATTTGGAACAGATAGTATAGGTGTAAACAAGTTGAACATGATCAAATATTTCCCAGTAGCATGATTACGATGTGATAGGAGGAGTCTCCTTCGAGCGCTGACTCGAACTAAGCGCATTGTTAGATATAGTGGATAGTGTGGTACATTGTACCACGTATTGTATTGAACGCGTAACGCCGCTTTTCGGTTAAGTATCCCGAAAAAATAAATACACGTGATATATTATTACAACCCCCCCTACCCCTGTAATATTTCGTGATTTTATATAGACCCTCTCCTCCCCCTTTCGAACCTCACGTGAATGAAGGGTCACGTTCCAGTGCAAAAAATTTCAATTCGTATAATACATGAATACAGGCTACTCATTGTTTTTCATGTCGTAAATGTTGCACCAATTCATGTATTTTAGGGAACATATCAAATAGGAAAGCGAATAAAACTTCAAAATAGCGAGAAAAAGTAGTATAATTATAACATTATTATAACGTTTAACTAAGGGTTGTCTAAAACACAGACTAGCAACACACGGCGTCAATAATTTCACAAATTTTATAACTGTAATAACGCAGTCACCCATATTACATAGAGGTGTATCTAATAGTAGACAAATACAGTATTTGCTATTTTCTGAAAAATTCAAAAACGTAGTAAACATTTTTTGGTACAGTAGACGAACATACATTCTTACTGATTACTCCACTCGCTCGACGCTGGACTAGCTGCAGCTCCAATCCAACAAGGTCGAGCTCACAAATAAACTGTAACCCAACTTCGTACTAAACCGGTACTTTATTCCACAGCTCACAGTCTCAGTGGAAACAACTCGTTACAAATTACAATTACAATGAGCATGTTACTAAGTCACCGTTTACACATTAATTTTTAAAGGTGCAGAACAAAGTTTTAAAGTTTTCCTTATTGTACGAATGTTGATGACTGAAAAGGAATGTATAAACATAATATGTGCAGCCGATCCACAAAATATGGTTCATGCAAAAATGTTGCATGCGTTGCATAAATATTGCACGAATGAATTTGTGTGAATTGAATGAATGAATGAATTTTGTCGATAGACTCAGTTACAGCGACGACAGCCAGGGTAGCACAGCATACACGGGCACAGATTATTGAACATGTTTTAATTATTCTATCATCATCATCAGCATCTGAAGTGCACATTTCACGTAAGTATGTACGTACACGGTAACAATTTACATTTTGTTTTAGTCAATTTATTATAGATTGGCAATTTCGCATTGTTTTTTTTTTTACTGCTCACGTGTTCGACGGATACAGTAACAAATTCTATATTTTGTCAATCGTCATTACTTTATTCCCCTATGTACCTATAATGGCATTATATTGTTTATTCCTAATATTAAATAATTATGTAATTGCGATTATTAATTGCAGTCCTTAAAATTTTCCTAATAATTTTTATAGTACACAAAGTGTGTGAACAATTAGTTATATAAGAAAAGGTGTATAAGCATATGTATGTAGGTATACAAAAATACTGTTCCTGCTAAAAATACAAAGTGCGGTGCTGAACAGAGCGACGGCCGACCGCCAACGGTCCCTTTAGCTGCTACAAGACTGTTCAATAATGGTGCTTTCTGCATCGCTTTGTATTTGTAGCGTGCCCATAGATTTAATTTAAGACGTTCAATTGTGGAAGACAGATTGATTTCTTAATACAAAAAACTACCTGCCGTTTTCCAAGACACTTTTGACTTATAATGTACGGAAAACAGGGCTATATAAATTGGTAATTGACAGTAAAGTCTAACGTACATCGAGACAACTTCTCGTGTGTGTTTACAATAGCTATATACCCATGTCGGCGTGGTACACCGACAAGTAATGAGAATTACCAAAGGAATAAGGATTCATGGGAAGGAGAAGAAGAGAAGTGGAATAAGGGGGTAAAGGAGGGGTTCATTCGATTTATGTTGAAGAGTCCGGTACGACATCAACGGAGCCAATAAGTGTTTTCGTTTAAAACGATTGGAAGGGAAGTGATAACAAAATAGCACACCTGTACAGCAGCAACTGCGGTGTTCCGCTACACCTGTACAATATATTGTACAAGCATCTTCTTCCCACACCGCGACTACGTAGAAATACTACAAGAATATATGTATGTTCTATAGATACATCATTTTACCCGCACACAGTTACGTATGTAAGTTTCAACTCATTGATGCATTGATACAATCAAGTATAATTATTTCTTTGTAAAAAAGGAGAAAATCATATTCCATAGTTAACGCAAAGGTTATATATATATATGTTACCGGAAATGTATGTAATACATCATTGTACAGAATTACTGGTAATTGTATACAATACCTAAAATCTTGATTAAATGTGTGAAATAAATGATATTACATTCATTTCCGAGGAATTCTACACATTTCCTAAAAAGCAGTCGGAAATGTGCCAAAAATGTATTTCAGATCTCAGTTCAAGATTTACTCAAAATATATTCTCAAAATCAAGGATGTATCTGGTACTGAAATTTTACTATGCTCTGTTGCGAATCTGCAATCAACAGGAACCGGGCAAGGACTCAAAAAGTGCCTCTGCGAAAAGGGTTGCAGTTCATTATGATGTATATGTTTCAAAAATAACATGTTGTGTAATAAGTAATCTCAAGGATTTTATTAACCTAAAGGTTCAAATTAATTACAAAGCGAGTTTATAGAACAATAACATTTATTTTTAGTGGTGTAAAATTGGCCGATAAAATAAATAATAGATATTTATGTTCTGTATTTTTGGTACAAGCTTAATATGTCACATGAAGATTTTACGTTTTACAATGTGATCTAATTATGCAAATGAGAACCTAAATAAAAAATATATTATTGTGTTTCAGTCTAATGTTTCAAATGTACTGCATTTTATTTCTTATTTATTAATTATACAATGCAATATGATCTCAATTTTATGCATATCCTAGAATTAATATGGAATTATATACAATACCTGGCAAATTCATACATTTCAAACAATCTTTGAGATATCATTTTACACATTTACTAAATTAACACGGTATTGTATACATTTACTAGGAATTGTATATAATTCCTGGGTTTTATACAATTCCGGTAGCATATACGTATGTATATAACTGCATAGTCAGTGATAGAAGAAACGCGTTAGTCATTATCTCTAGATCGTTTAGAACACGGACCAGAAGTACTACTTACTTGTCTACGCCATTTCGATCATTTCATAGCGTCGTTTGTTACGCTATGAAATGCATACAGAGCCCAAGCGAAGGTTGCTTCTATCAGGACTGTTTCTGCTTCTGACATATATGTAACACAGTGTATAAGATTTTTAGTAAAAAAAAATACCATTACAGTAAAATTGATTTGGCAATTGGCAACAGTGTCAACAAATAATAACATTGCAATGTCAATAAGTATGTTGACAGACTGTGTAACCAAGTCAAGTTTTGCGGTACAACATTTAACACGATACTCGGCGAACTTACAATGATGCAGTGTATTTAACGAAGGACGATATAAGATCCGCTTACGAAATGGACTTAAAGTATAAAATTTACATACATGACTAAGTACAGCATAAAAGAACAACAAATGATTGCAAGGTTCTGTTTCGTTGTAGCCATTGTTGTTCCCGTTACTGAAGATTGGCAACAACTCGGAGGTCAACCTTGAACAGTACATCGAACAGACCGGTAAAAACCAGCATCTAAAGACCGATACACTTATATGTAGACGACGCAACATGAATACAACATTTACATAACAAGCACAACATAGTTACAAAGTTAGTGTGGTCTCGCGATACGGCGACTTACCACGTTGTATTTCTCCTTATTGCGTACGAAATACGTTCAACTACTAGCTGAAGAGAACGAGTAACTCGACTCGTAACTCTATCTCTTTTTACAGACATGCGTTTTTAATATTACATAACACCTGTAACTTGTACGCATGAATAAAAATGAATTTCTATTAATGAACACCGAGAGAAACGTACGCCATAAAAATACATTATTAACATTGTTTTGTTCATTACCTACTTGCAAATTGATGTAGGTATATTGTCACGCCCCCCAAACTATATCTAATCGCATCTCTTCTGAGAATATACTCCGATACTTTCCCGAACTCATACGGAGCGGCACAGTTATTAAACCAACATCACTTTTCATCAACGAAAAGCTAAATATCTACTATTTCTATCTGATTGTACATCTACTCATAGCTGTGTATCGCTAGACGCGTCCTCGCGTCTTTTAAATCACGGATGTCTGCCTGCTATTTCGTAGTCCACAACGCAATCTTTCTTATTATATCCGTTCAATACAACATTTGGAATGAATATCAGACTAGCACGAGAATGAATCACAGCACCTAAATACAAATTATTCATTTAGAAATGTTCATAACACTTCGAGACGATCGTCATATAACACAGTTTTAAGGCAGGAAATATTTAAGAGCTACATCATTTATTATCGATACGTTTATAAAACACTGTAATTATTGTGATTTTAAAAAACGAAACTTTTTCGGAACGAAGTTTCTCAACGCGGCCTACGGTAAGTCTTGAATGGTACAAATCGTCACGTAAGAACCAAGGGTTATGCAGGGTCATAAGCCACGGAGAATTCGATGCTAGCCTGGACACAACAAAGTCGCATCGACCCCACCATGCGACTATCTTCCTGTCTCTTTTTATTGTAGATATAGGTGTGCAGGTGTGTGTGCGTGCATGCCGGTTGCACACCACAGTACTGAACGCGTGGAAATTTCGTTAAAAGTTATTAGTTATTTGTTTTGATTTATGACAATTATATTTATTTATTTAGTATTTTTATACTTATTTACATAAGTATTTGCCTTGTTGGTAGAGTGATTGCAAGCGTGACTGCTGTTCGAGAGGTCCTTGGTTCGAATCCCGGATCGGATGATATAGGAATTTTTAGTAGAATTTTCTACTAAGAAGTTTCTAAGTAGCTCGGAGTCTGGATCTGTGGTCGGTGTATAGTAATAGGCTCACCACCTATTCTATTGAGTGACGTAAGACTAACTGGTAAACGTAGGAGTGTTCTACACTCTTCTGCCTGCCCCTATGGGGATTACAGGCCTAATGTTACGGTTCTTATCATTTTTATTAAAATTTAATTTTACTATACCACATCATTTGTTCAATATGTCTTAAAATATAAAATTAAATTTTTCGATTAGATTTTTTACCTTGTAATGTTTCAGTAATGATCGAAAATAGAATATGTACGTACAGATAATTAAGAGACAGAAAAAGTGGCATGAATGGGACTTAATGCTGTTTTCTTACGTGACGAGAATATACAAATAAAAACAATCTAAGTCTCCATGTCGAATTATATTCGGAGTTGGAGCAGAGTACAAGAAACTTTGCTCTTTACGGGATCTTTCGGTAGGATACGAATTCTTTTCATTAATAGGTCCACTAAAGTGAAATTTAAATAAAAACGGCACGAAGGACGAAAAAAGCAAATTTAACAAGTTCATTAATAGGTTTAGTAGGTACGTGTTCCTTACATTTTCTCACCACGCGTATGTGTTCACGGCATAACCCGACAGACACATTACGGTGGAAACAGCCATTATGGGCGTGTAGTGGCTTTGTTTTACAATACAGGTAGGCAACATACACGCATACGCACACACGCACACACACGCACTCACACACACACACGCACACACACACACTCTCTCTCTCTCTCTCTCTCTCACACACACACACACACACACACACACACACACACACACACACACACACACACACACACACACGTAAGGACGCCAACGCACGCACACGCACACGCACAGACACCCAAGCACACACATATGGTCAAGAACGCATGCGTACGCGTACACACTTATACTCGTACGGCCAGGAACACATACGTACCTACACGCGCATGTAAGCACGCACGCATGCTCATGAAAATACGCACGCACACTTATACATACAGAGATAATCGTTTATATGATAGACATACTTGCATACTTCTGTGCAATCATAAGTTCTTATAGCTTAGAAACAGCTTGAACTTTCTTTCTTCTTATGCCGTTATAAATATTTGTATATCTGTATTACCATTACTACATATATATATGTATCATAACTGAATAGATCTGTATATATTGATTTATCGTAGTGGTTGTGCAGGTACGTGAACCGCAAGGGCGTGGCGCTGCCGGTGTCGTCGGAGCGCACGCGACGCGCCAAGCGCGACCGCCTCGACCAGAAGCAGATCCTGGTGCCCGAGCTGTGCACCGTGCACCCTTTCGCCGCGCCGCTGTGGTTCGCCACCGTGGCGCTGCCCTGCGTGCTCTACCGGTGCTCTTCTTCGTCATTATCATTATCATTATCATCAGCTTACTTCCGTCCGCTGCTGGTTGTAAGCCACTCCTATGAGATTGGGAGTCGTTGTAAATGAAAGATGGTTCGCGCAGTACTGTGTTTATTACAATAACTCACATTAATATATACCTATCACACCTCACTCCAACAGCGCGCCACTGA
>DWME01008024.1:0-12077 GCA_018244795.1 Parelbella ahira ahira
GCGGTGGTAGTTTCATTTTGACGTGCAAAAAGTGTTCTATTGAACCAATTTTGAATAAATGACATTTGAATTTGAATCAGACATGGCATTTAGAAAATATGTATGTAGAACTCACAGCTTGGTTGATATTGTTTACATTAGGTTCTAATTTTATATCTGGTTTTTCTTCTGGTTCTGTTTTTACTTTTTTAACATCACATTCCTCTTCTGCATCATGGGATCTCTTTTGTGAAGTTTTTTTATGTTCATCAGATAATGATTGCTGATTAGGTACTGAGATTGTGGAACTTGTATCTTGTAAGTTAGCTGCTTTATAAGAAAAAAAAAACAATAAACAACAATTCTAACAGCTTTAAGAAAAGAAAATGAACGAATAGCTAAATGATAAATTTCTTTTGGCCTTCAAACCATTTTTGTTTCTAAAACAAAAATAATACTTATTGGATTACCAGTATAAATAAAAAAATTGGTTACTTACTGGTTGAAGTGGGTTCTGGTTCATCTACATTGTTCAGATCCATATTTAAAACTGTTGAACTAGAATGATCAGAATGTGTACTAGTAGATGTGTTTTGGTTATCAATGTCTTTTTCCAAAATCTTGTCATTTGCCTTATGATTTTTCTGATATTCAAATGGTAATTGGGTAGCATCATCATGAATACTCAGATTTCCTTCATCATTAACAATTTCATCTGCATCTTTCTCGGAAAGTCTTGATTCCAGTTCAGTATCTGTTTCTTCATTGAGATCAATGTTAGGATATATCTTTTCTTCGCATTTATGAATGTTGTTTTCTTGGTCATTTGAGGGCATAATATGTAACACTTCAAACCATGATGAAAAGGGGAGAAGACCTAATTTATCACCATTATTTAAATGTGCCGAACAATTTTGTTTTAAAAGTTGTGGTTCTAATGAGCCTTTCTTCATGTAAAAGCATGGATTCTGGTGCAACTAAAAATTCAAGAAAGAGTCATAGTCAAGATAACTGTTATGCAATTAGGTATTTAGAATTAGAAAGATTTGCATGAATATTAAAAATTTTGTATAAAGCATGTAGCTTGGTAATTAAGATTTCTCAGAGTGTTATGAAGAAGGCTATGTTTCATGTCTTATGAAGCATTGCATCTGAAATAACATGGTACAACAAAAAATCAATATCATTAACATAGCATAAAGAATTCACTACCTAAATTTGCATTCGGCTGGTCACTTCTCTAGCAGAACTGAAAACCGTTGGGAGAAGACTTATTCTGCAGTGGAGACCACAACTTGGCAAATGTATTATAGGACATCCTCCAGCTGGATCTTGTATCGATATACTCAATGATACTAGCAGTGAATACATTCAACAGTGGATAGATACGGGCTGATGATAACATACATACCGCTGTCAGAACTAATGAGTCATCGGCGACCTCCAGCCGCGCATGTTCACGCGAAATCCTCTTGTTCTGAATCTGTCCGAAACAATATTAATAAATTTGTAAATGTCCATATAAATAATGCTGGTTTCCTAATCATGTACTATTGAAGGAAATACACTTTAATAGTATATTACTAAATCCACGAATTCACGTCTAAATTAACTACCTAGTGTATAACGAAAAATACGTTAATATCGTATTCTTGTGCTTTAACAGATACTTACATTAAGAAGATCACCTCGCCCAATAACATGAATTCCTTTCTTTAATGTAATTTTTGATGTATTCCCATCATCACTACCAATGAGTTTAAAAGCCATTTTTACCCCTTACCAGTAAAATCCTACCACACTTTTCACAACAATTGAAACACAAACAGGTATTGACAAGTTACATGTTGACAAAATCAAGTGTGAGTAAGTGCGACAAATATATTTATGTGAGACAAACATACAGAACGTCAAACGCAAAACTGTCAAGAAGGTAATAAAGTGACAAATTAAATGTATGGGCGAATGAGTATGATCTAACCCCAAAACATTGTCGGCATGAAAGTTAAAAGAGGTTAGGTATAAATTAATTGTAATAACATTTAATATTACATACGCAGATATCATTACCAATGAAGTCTAATTGTGAACCCAAATACAATATTGGCATGTATAAAAAATCAGCTTTTGCTTGCGGCTTCGCTCGCGCACAATTGAAATTTACTATACAGTATACATTTCAATAACACATGTTACATTTTTGAAACATAAAATAACCCATATTCTTCCTCAAGCTTCATACCATCTTCATACAATTTAAAGTTATAATAAATATTTATATTGATCAGTGATTGGGCGATATACAGAGAGGGCAAGTACAATTTTGACAGCTCACTTGACATAATACAAGTGACAATGCGATTGAATTATTGTGTTTGATATAAAAAGAAAGAAAGACGACAAGAGTGTGATTATTGTTGTAAAATGATAAAGGCGTCTGGCTTGTGTTCACATCGGCCTCTTTCGGGTCAATTATATAAATACACTAATGTGGTAAAAGGTTGGCAGCAACGATGGTTTGCGGTAGATCCGGAGACTGGAGTGTTGTCGTACTACTTGTTCGATGGCCCGGGAGACACCGTGCAACCGGGTCAACCCGCAAGGGGTGAAGTACGTCTTAATTTCGAAATTATAATAAAAATATACCATATTTGATAGTCATGGAGATATTTGGCACTTCTCCCGCCTACCTCGTGCGGGCCTGACGTAGTGATACAATGATAACTTAATAATACTCCGTCACACAGAATAGGCCATAATAGTCTTTCTATCTATCATGTGGTAAATTAATTAGGAGCTTATTCACACTCGAACCCCTCAATAAGCAGACTATACCAATACCATAGATTCCCTTATAGGAAGTTTTGATATTCCAATAGGCACTCTAAACTTCCATAAAATGTTATTTTTATCCTTCATCTCTTAGAAGGATAATAGATTGTAATTCGAAAGTGCACTTTTTATTGAATTTAAAAGTTTGACCATTAAGACTATGGTTTAGAATAATTAATTCTATCCTTTTTTTAAAGCAACTTAGAATGATTTTCAATATGAATATACAGCACTATCAGTGATATGTGATAAGTAAACAGCATAATATAACTGCCTCAAAGAATTGTATTCACACATGACAGCATAGTTTTAATTTTTTAAATAGTGTCCTAATCCCTAGGAGTAATGTGTAATTCAACCTGACATTAGAGCACACTAATGTTTATCTAAGCATTGAATTTTGGTTTTTATAGCCTTTGACCAGCCAGCATGAATATTATCTCAAAGAATTGAAATTTTTTATAATAAGTAGTATAAATGGAAAAATGTTGGAAATACCTCTCTCCACCAGGCACATCTAGCTGCAGCTGTGATATGTCCCAGTGATGAGGATTCCCGCACATTTACAATTAACTGTGCCTCGGGAGATATGCTGAAACTAAGGGCCACAGATGCCAGGGCAAGACAAGAATGGGTAAATGGGCTAAGGGCTATTGCTGAAATACATACAAAGGTAAGCTCTGTGTGTATATACAATATGCTGCTACTCATGATATGACATTCTGTTGTATGAAACAAATTTTTTTAGCAAACCATTTACATAGTAAAAGAGATACAGATTCCTATAATTGATATTATCTCAACACGACATTCAGCGATATTATCATGTTCATTTGGATTTCAGTTTAAAAATAGAATTAGCCCCAATATAACTGTAAACTCCAATCAATTCTTTTCAGTGAAGATCTCATTACATTATTAACAAAAAATCCATTAAACACATTGTTTCCATATTAACCTAGAAATTATATTATAGATTAATTATATTTCAACAAATACTTTTCTTTGAAGAAAAAATATGATTAAGTAACTGCTATGAAATAATATTTTTAAGTGACCAGAAGACAACCTGAATAAACTCTTCAGTGTAAATATTACATGGTCATCAAAGCCTATGAATATTAGCAACCAAAATCAAATGGATCCAACATACTATTGGATATGGATACAACAGATCCAATATGCTATTGGACACAAATACAACAGATCCAATAGTCTATTGGACACTATTATAATAAATCCAATTTTGTGTTGGACACAAATAAAATAGATCCAGTAATCTATTGGGCACAAGTAGATTTTATTCTGCAGTAATCACATGGAAAACCAAGACAGTAGCGTCTTTAGCATCTTTATACTTACTCTTGCTATTATGTTGACCTAATATTCAATATAGTAAGTTCTTAAAATGGACTTAAAACTGTTTAGTTTAATAAACAAATTATACTTTCAGGCAATGGGCGCCAATCCGCCACTACAGCCCCGCGAGCAATTAGCTGTTCATGATGCAATGGCATCTGCCAGACAGCAATTGCAGGCTACTGAGCTCAGTGATGCAGCATTAGCCAGATGTATAGAATCTTCTGACTCTCCATTCCCTCATACTGACCCAGACTTACTGTTGCTAAAGGTACAGTTGCTAAATTTAGCTGATTAAGAGATCAATATGAATGTTAAGTCATTTATTTTCAAAATTATGCTACCTTAATAATTTTCATATTTATTTATAGTTTTATACATAATTTGCATAGTTACTTGTAATTTGTTAGAGGTAGTAATTAGATGACTGAACTAATGGATATCTCTCAAAATAAAATCTATAATAATAGCTGTAGTTTCAATGGTTAATAATAAAACATGACTGAACCCCCAATTGTTAATAATTTTAATTACATTTTTAGTGTGCCATAGGTACCCTTTTAATTATCACTTTACATCTTACAATTTTGTAATTAATATCTATACTTATGAACTTCATCACTGTATGTTTCAGGCCACATCTGCAGCAAGCATGCAGTGCCTACTGCAATGCCTTGGCATTCTACTCCGACAGCAGCAGTATGCCACCGTCAGCCTATCTAAGCATTCCGACCATGATAACAATTAACACTCCATTATCATACACACATACATAAAACGATCTCAATTTGTAAATTATAAAATGTACATTTTATTATGCTTGGTGTAGGTTAACAGGACTTTTTTCGACATAGCAGGACCACAAAAGTATGACTTCTTGATATAGAGATTTGAAAATTTATTATATTAGTTAATTATATTGAAGTTATCTAATAAAAAACGCTTGTAATTGTCCAGCTTTAATAACAATGTTTTTATACTCCTGTTGTTTTAAAAGTCACACAAAAATCGATGGCACCATTTTGATGCAAATTCCTGCGACTAATGACATTATTTGATATTAAATTAATTGACTAGAAACTCCATTCCTGTATGGTCTATACATCCAAGAAGTGAGATGTCCCAATATCATTGTAATCTATGGTCATGTTTGTAGCGCTGCTAGCCAGAGGGCAAATGTAAATTAATATAAAAACTCTAGCTTCGTGTTTTAGTCTCACCAGTTCAAAAAATTATAATACAATTCGTACACATACTTTTTAAGGTAACAACTGCTAATGCAGTTATTCAATTTTCAAATTCATTGTGAAATGATGCATTGATTGTAAAATAATAATGTGTGTGTTATATACATTTCATTTATTACTTAAATATGTAGCTAATTAAATAATCAGCTTTTTAATATGAAATAAATTATAAATCCAGAGTATAGTATGTTTTATAAAATAGGCTTTAAGACCAAAATGTTAATAATTTTATGAAGCTCGCAGACATTAGGTCTCAGTCAAAATTCAACACCTGTAAGTCACGTTTGTTGTTAACAGCCTTCCTGCAGACTATCTTTCTTAAAACTTAATTTTGGCAGCCCTTATCAAAAAACTAGGTAAAAGGCAACTCCATAAAAATATATTGTGTTGCAACAATTTATAAGACTGCTATTTCCTTTCTTCATTACAGCCTTTTTAACATCCACACCAAATTATTCAGTTTTTTTTACCAACTAATATAACATGTAGAAACAGCAGTTTCTAATTTGAATAATCATGCAGTATTTTGAGTTAGTGTCATGTACGTACCATGTAGTTAGTTCATTGTACCGACATAACACAATACACAAATGTAATTTCTCAATCCTATAAGCATTTTTAAGGCAAACTATACTCTTGCGATAAAAATTATTTTTAATATATGTAGTTAAACATAGCTGCTCTGAAGATGTCTTCGCGTTCATTCCATAGATTATTATGAATAGTTCCCACCAATACCAAGTAATAAAAAAATCATAAGATTTTTAATTAACATCCTCAGTTCAAACATGAGTTGTCAGAAGAGAAAAGCTTTCAGTGTGGCTTGTTTATTACTAGAAATAGTTATGACAAACCAACCGGGTTCTCTGAAGTTTGCTGATCTGGTGCGAAAATCATTTAAAATTGAGATCCAATGTACATAATGTAGTATATGAAATCTTACACTCTGTTAAATAGCGACCCTATTCTTTGATATTTGTTACAATGCTGGAGGCAACATTCTTTTATATAATTTTTCTTGTGTTTGCACTAAGTTTAATTTGGCCAATTCGAATGTTTTTGTATACTTTATTTTTACGTTTGTATATTATGATCTATATAAAATAAATAATTGTAAGAATTTGTTGTTTTTTCATCTAAAACTATCGCAGAGGTTAAATATTGGAATTATTTTTTCAAAATTCCCGTGTTCATTTGTTTCAAACAATATCATTGTCAAATTGTTAAGTCTGACAACAATAGTTTTCATTAATATTTTATGTATATTTTCCGTATATATTTTAGTTAAAGCTACAATAATGTGTGATGAGGAATTCCGAACGCTACGAATCGATCCACGCTATCCTTTTCAGAATCAAACCAAGTAGGTATTGTAATAAGAAGTTCTTACATTATTCGTTCATTAATTTTATGTACAGAAGTAAATTTGTCTCTAGTTAAGCAATAATACCATCATCATCAGCGTACACCCGTCCACCGCTGAACATAGGTCTCTCCAATAGCACGCCACCGAGTTCAATTTTCAGCTCTTCGAATCCCACCGATGCCGGCCACTGCATATAGCGTCACTCCACATATCTGAAGGGCGTTCTACGCTTCGTTTGCCAAGACGACAAGTTTACGTATAATATCATACCATGCATCAAGTGTTTATTGATTGTTCTAGACTGAAATGCGTCTAAAGTAAAAATATTTTTCTTATCCAGAAGCAAATATCATCTCACTTATGTATTATGACTGATAGATTTATTGAATTATGACCTAATTGAATTTTTAAAGATTTTGTTTCTGTTGGCCAGGGCATGTTATGACAATTACTGCGATTTTTACAAGTGCACTCGCCTTCTCGGCGACGTGGATGATTGCAAAATATTCAAACGGTATTTTGAGACCATCTGTCCCAACTTCTGGATAGAACACTGGAACGAACTGCGAGAAAAGGGAGCCTTTCCCGGACCCATCTGATGTATCTCGAATTTTACATACTGTTTGAAATATAAATGCAATTTTGTAAAACTTTGCCTTTCTACTTATAAATATGTTACTATGCATTGTGTATTAAGACGAGAATATTGTAACATCACGCCTGTAATCTTCGAAGGGGTAGGCAGTGGAGTGTACTACACCCCCACGTCTCACCAGTTACGTTTAAATCCCATAGAATAGATGGTGAGCCTATTGCTATACACCGGGCACTAAGATAAGAATAATGAATAAGATTTTATTGAATAATTTAATTTCGACTATCATATTAGATGATATAGTTTATAACCAAAAGAATCCCCTTTATGTCCACCAAACACATATATTGTGTACAATAATTTTAAAATAACTCAAAACTAGTTAGTTGCCATCGAGTACAATGAAAAATAGTTTGGGACACATAATCTCAACAATCTCTTTGGCTGTGACTTTTTTAAACCCATGGATGTCATCTACAACGTCACATTTTCGAACGTAACAACTACCCAAAGTATTGTCATTAAGTTTTCTAACACACTGAATAAACGACTAAAATAACCAAGTAATTCGTTAACTCATTTATTTGCTATATCACTTCTATGAACATTATTAAACGTAAATTAATTTTAACTAAACGCTCGAAAATGTAGGACGTATTATGTCCTTAAATCCTGCCAGGGAACACTCCATTGGCGCGCTGGTCGTTCCACTTCTCAACCCACTCGTTAGGGCAGAGCGATTTATACACGCGCAGGAAGTAATTGCATGGCTCGTACTTGTCACCGCGCACCTTCTGGCACCGATGGAAGTCCAAATAGCTTTGGTAGCAGTGCCTGCAGAAATTAACACAACTTTAATAAGGAAACGATGAGACTGATATGTAAAATCCTAATAAGAATCTTGTTAGAAAAGAAAAAATTAACGGTTCTATTACATTCAAACAGCTGTTACAGAAAATGACACTATAAAACAATTTGTCAAGGCACTGTGTTTTAGTGTAGAGTAAATGTTTGTACACTTTTACATTAGCAAAGCGAAACTTTATCTCACTTTATCACAATACTAAACACGAATCTAAAATACGCTGCGTGTTTTATCGATGTCCGTTCTAGAGCTTAAATCGTCAATAAAACGCGATAAACACACTTTGTATTAAACGACTTGAAATAGAAATACCACTTATTATAACTAATATTTTTTGAAATAACCAACAATTCTATATCTGTTTCTGCCACTCTTACTACCTTATAAATACTGCAATGCGGATATATCCCTTCCACTGCGTAACATTTGACCTATTTAAAATAATGTTCACTACTCACCGCTCACAGGCGCCCCGTATTGCTAACTACCAAAAAATATAGCTAGGTTACCTTGTTTGGTTCTGGTTTGGGAAGCGGGCGTCGAAGGGAGCGGTTTTGATGTCCGCGGGCGATTTGATCATTTCTGGCATTTTACTGCAACGAAAGAACAGCACGGTCATCCTCACAATTCTTTATTCACAAATGCCGTGACGTTGTTAACAAAACGAATGTAGGAATAGACGGATGATTACAATGAACTCACAGTAGAAAATAAAATTTTTGTTAACGACACGTAAATTATAGCATAGGGTTCATTAATAATAGTAAACTTAGCCCCTAAATGTTATTTTACTAGTGGTCTAGTTTTTCGCTCCTCTTCACAGGAAGTCTCTCTATATTTCTTTACTTCTTGCATGTAGAGTGACCAGGCGTCTTTTGGCGTGTTGTCGACGGCTTGTTCGTCTATTGCCTTCGGTTTTTTAACCAAACCAGTTTTCAGGACCCTACCCCCACGTCTCTTTCCAATAAATGGCAAAGTAGGTTTCTTTATTTCAGGCTTTTTTTCCACTTCAGCTTTTTTTGTTTCCTCCTGCATCTTTTTGAACATTTCCAAGAAACTGCCATCATTTTTTATAGGAATCGGTAGAGCCTTGGGTTTCGACGTAGTAGGCACTTGTGACATGTATTGGTCTATAGTGGGTAAAAGTTCGGCAAAGTTAGGGCCCTCTAATTCGGGCGGATCACCATATTCTATATCATCTACCGTTGTGGACTCTACAGCCCCTGGAGGGGCTTTCACTTCTTTTGGCGGACTTTTAGCAGATTCCTTTTTCTCCTGCATTGTTCTATGTAATTTCCAAAAGCGTTTACGATCAGCTACAGTAAATTGACCCCGTCGTTCATCATCGCTCGCAGAGGCGCTGCGACTACGGCTTCCGGAGCCTGAATTCCGCGAACGCGATCTCGATTTTGATTTCCGCGGACTCTTAGATCGTTTCCGTGAGCGCGATCTGCTTTTACTAACACGTTTTTTCGACCGACTCTTGCTACGCGACTTTTCCCTAGAATTTTTACGATTGGATCGGCGGTTCAGTTTATTTCTCGAGGGCTTCGAAGATGCAGATGATTGGCTAGAGCTTGATCTAGATCGTCGTTGCTTCGGCGTGCGTGATCGAGTCCGCTTATTTTTTGGTGTTACAGACCTAGACCGAGACCTCGAACTAGCAGACGATTGATTCCTAGCATAACATCTCGGAGGCGTTACAGAACTATCTCTTTGTCTTTTCGATGACGATTCTGAACGTTGTTCTTTATACTTTTGCTTTCTAGGCGGTGTCACTGATTTTTTCGGTGGAGTCGTAGGTGATCTTCGGAGCTTTTTGTTCGCCCTTGGTGACATAGGAGTAATACTTCGTTTTCGGGGTGGGGTTGATCCTTCTCTTGGTCTCATTTCCTTGACTTTTGACTCTCTACTGGAATGACACTTTCCTTTGTATTTCGATCCTGTTTTGTCGCCTTTATATTTAGGAGTTATACTTCTTGATCTCTTATCACTTTCAGGACTCTTCGAACGTTTACTGGAATACGAAGATTTTTTTCTTAAGGGCGGAGTTAATGAATTTTCATCTCTACTAACAATAACTTTTTTATAGGAAGTATTAGATGTTGAGGAGTTTGAGGAGACTGATCGCCTCTTTTTATTATCTCTTTTAGAAAGCCTTGAGTAAGATCGAGATCTGGAACTGGAGCTTTCACTTGAAGTATACTTGCGTTTGGGTTTAACAGATCTGTCTCTAGATCTACGTCTTCTAGTGCTGTCGTAACTGCTTTCTCTTTTTCTCGAGTATTCTCGTTCTCTTTTGACATACGGAGAAAGACTTCTGGATTTAGATCTGTATGAACGACGATTAAGATCATCATAACCGCTAGATTCGTAGGTAGAGCGAGGTTGCTCAATCTGCTTCTGGTAATCATAACTACTGTGTTGGGTAGAGTAAGTGTTTCTGGCGTCATAATAGGCGCTATCCGAAGCCTGGTAGTAGCTAGAATCGTAATTATAACCGTAACTATGCGCGCCGTACGCCTGGTAATCGTACTGTGGCGGACCGTAGTGACTGTAGCTAACCCCAGTCCAGGGGTCAGTGGTGGGCAAGGGCGCGGCGGACGGTGGCGCGCGCTGCGTGGCGTACTCCGCCTCGGCGCCCGGGGGACCGCCGTCCCACGCGCCAGCCTCGTTGCCGTACGAGGACATACTTTTACGTGCCTCTTCGCATAACCTGCGGCAGTTTGTAGGTACGCACACACCTACAAACAGAATAACTTTTCGGTGTAGACAACAACTCTACCTTTTCCGTTTGAATTTGCTCTCTCAACGTAATTGATGTTTCGTTGTAAATAATTTTTGTGACGAGGAACAACAAAATTACGTAATCCGCTGCCTAAAACGCGGAATATGCTAGATATTGCATGCGTTACAAATAAAGCGCTAACAAATATATAAAAAGAAATACCTGGTCAACTATGCTCACCTTTTTGCTTCGTACTATAGATTATCCTCGAAATTAGCGAACAGAAAATGGCAGTGCCCACTCGCTTCACACAAGAATCAGAAACAATATAGAATACAGAGTAAGACGTCTATGATTAAAAACATAACAATGTTGCTATTATATAAAACAACATACTCGAGATACGTTGAAAAAAAGTATTCTAATTTTTAGATTAATAATAAAGTAAGTTACTCGTATAGTACTATATTTTCAATTGAACATAATAATCAAGTCTCAGGATACGTCCGTTATACGTAGCCAGGGTCAGATGTTTGATGATTTTTGGATGACGATTTGCGAAAGGCTGCAGGCAGATTCTGGATGCGACAAGCCGAGGACAGGGCGCATTAGCGGGGAACCCTATGTCCAGCAGTGGACTGAGATAGGCTGATGATGATAATGATGACAATTATTATCGATCCAAAAATTAAAATATGAGTACGTTAGATATCCACTCTGTTTTTATGGTACTTGAAAATTCTGGAGAAGTAAATCTAATAATTTAATAAAAGAACATATGTGTTTTATTCTTTTAACACCACGTACATTCTTAGCTCTTTTTAGTGTCAAGAGGAAGAGGGACACCTTCTAAAAGTGCACAGCTAAAGGCACAATAAAATTTATATAGATTTTTTGATGAATTTCCTCTGCCAATAGAAAGAGATAATATAGACACATCTTGTTAGATTATACCTGGTACAGGTACTCTCGAAATGTTAATATCTAGCATACGATCTATGTTCTATGAATGTGAGAGAATACTTTGCTATTTTGTGTGTATTCTCGATGGTACGCAATTGACGTAAGATCGGTGACAGAACCCAACAGAACGGCGCGGAACATAA
>DWME01008025.1:0-12077 GCA_018244795.1 Parelbella ahira ahira
CTGCTCTTTCCTTAATAGACCCCTGTCCAATAGTGGAACGATTCAAAGGGTAAGCAGTGGTGATAATGAAAATAATGTAATCTAATTAAAAGCAACTTTTGGTAGGTGAAATATTTCTTAAATAAAACTTAACAGTATCATCACCAGAATTGTTATACTAACATATTAATAAACGAAAAGTGCAAACAAAATACCTAAACTTACATTATGACTGATGTAAAATGTCCTATTACATGCAAACGATCTATTAAATTAATACCTAAGTACCTGACAACCTACTAAGGTGTAGATCAACACTGAATCATTATCATCATCATTTACATCATCAGTAATGATCACTATCACCATCATCATCAACTTGTTTCACTCCACTGCAGAACCTCCCTAAACAGGCTTATTGCCAATATTCCTCACGCTGGGTATGTAGGTCGGGGGATAAATAAAAATGACGATTTCTAATTAATTATTTCGTACTGCATTGGTCACGCCAATAAATTAACATTTATCAATTAACATGAATCTATCGATGGAATGGAGACATCTATTTGCACGGTTTCAATTCATCTAATGGTATTTAAACTGAAACGCTCGCATCATACTCATAATGAGTGACCGGAAGTATGGCGACCTGTGTCATTCAGCAAAGTTAACAGTTTAAAAGATTCGTCCTTGGCCTTACATTCGTAGGGCTGGACATATAGATAGTTAAAAATGTAATAATTCTTAAATTAGACTGAGATTTTGAAAATAGAATAAATAAGTTCCATCATATTTTAAAGACTAGAAAGTGTAGCTTGAAATCCAAACAAGCTTTTAAGTGATTTTCCGTATTTTTTTAATTTCCGTTATAACAAATTTATAAAGAAAGATTACTCAACGGCTTAAAGTTCAATATTTTTAGAGGTCCAACAACAAATTTAATTGTGGGGTATATGTCCAAGAGTACAACAATAAAACGGTCGATGATGATCATGATAATTAGTTTGGAGTACCGATTGGGTCTGAAGTCCTTTAAAAATGTTGGAATTGGTATCTTTTATACCACGTTGCGGCTAGCCATTACACGTTGTATACCCATTTAGTTTGTTACCTGACATTAAATAATTGTGTATAAATTGGCACGTGATGACGTCCGTATAATAACTGAACGGAAGCGCTCGAACGCTGCCATTCAACATCGGATCGTGTGCAATCCGCTTAAGAGATTTGTCCTTCACACTAGAACTGTATCTAGGGCCGCGTCTAATGATCACTTTATCCATAACGATATTATTTCGTACACTATAGGTGTTTGGCAGAAGCGGGTGAAAGAAAACATTGTGAGGAAACCTGCACACCTTAGATATCAAACATCTTAAAAAAATTGCTGTCTAAGGTGTGTGAAGTCTAGCAACCCGCACTTCGCTCGCATGGCAGGTTATGGCCTTAACTCTCGCATTCTGAGAGGAGACCCATGTTTCACAAGTAGAGTGACAAAAGGGTTGAAAGAAAAATATGTAAATGTTTAATTGTAAAAATAAATTTTTCGTTCGCGATGATAACCTACACTATTAACTTTTTAATCCAGTATTAAATTATTTATTTTGTGTATTTCTGTCGAATACGCGTTAAATAATGAAATTTAAAAAAAATATATCTTAGGATATCTTCACATACGATCATCTGATCACATCAGGTGTGAAAGTAGTCAAACGCAAGCCTATTTATTTTTTAAACAAGAAGACTTTTTCCTATTCCTCAAAAACCTCATGTTTGTTCCAGAAACGTGTTTCCTGAAAACATCGCCCAAGCCACTATCCAGTCCTACAGGACGAAGCTGAAATACGACGAGAACGACAAAAAAGCTATCCTTGGTAATGTTCTCTACAAATTCTCTTTGAAAAATATTATTTTCAATTGCCACGTTGGTGGAGCGCTTGCAAAATGCGATAGCTGATCGAGAGGTCCTGGGTTTGAATCCCCGATCGGGTGCTGATGGATTTTATCCAACTTAGATTTTCTTGTAGAAATACTCGGAGTCGAGGTCTGTAACCGGTCTTCAGCAATAGGCTTATATATTATTTCATTGTGGGACGTAGACGTAACTGGTGAAACGTGGAAGTGTACTACAAATCTCTGCCTACCCCTTCGGCAATTACAGGCGTGAAATTACACTTTTTGTTTGTAGGTAAACTCGAAACCTACAAAATCGAAGGCGAGTACCAGAATGGAAGTAACGTGCTGGGTCTCGTCTGCTTCAGCATAGTCTTGGGTATCACCCTGGGCAAAATGGGTGAAATGAGTCGTCCCTTGCAAGAGTTCTTCCACGCCCTCTCCGAAGCCATGATGATCATAACTGGATGGGTTATTTGGTATGAGTCATTTTTCATAAACAAATATTTTAATTATATGAAAGATCGTAAATATTTGAGAATAAACAATGTTTCTGTTCTGAAACCAAGCTAACGCTAACTTAGTTCACCTATTTACGATTTCCTTCTCATCCTGTGCCATCCTGTAATTTAGTTTGACTTTTTACATTTTCCGTGTCATGCTGTAATTTTCAAATTTTAAATGAAACTCTAAAGTAGATTGAGTATGAAAAAATAAGTTTTATGTCACACACTAGAAATACTTTCCTATAATTTGTGTAGTTTAACTGCCAGACTCCATTTCAAGGATATTTTAAAATTTTCAAGCGGACTTTAACTTAATTGTTAAATTTAAAAAAACATGTATCCTTCAGATATGTGTAAAAAATTTAAAGTCAAAAATAGTTGCTAGAACATTCGAGTTTCAAAATGTTAACAATATATTTTCGCAAAGTAACGCCTTATTAACAATTTCAGGCTATCACCTCTGGGCGTGTTCTTTCTAGTCACAGCAAAGATTATGGAGATTGACGATTTCGGTGACCTGGTGGGTCGGCTGGGGATGTATTTTTTAACCGTGTTGCTGGGATTGTTCTTGCACGGCTTCGGCACCCTGAGCATCCTCTTTATTTTGGCCACGAAGAAGCTACCTTGCCGCTACATTGCCAAAATGGGACAAGTTATGGCAACTGCGTTTGGAACTTCTTCCAGGTGAGCAAACTGATTACATGCTTGTGTTACAGATGCTGCAGATCATGAACATTATCAACATTAATAATCATACCTCAATCTAAAATGTCTCTATTCAACTGACATTTAATAAATGTGTCCTGATTCCAGCTCTGCAACTATGCCTATTACGATAGGGTGCTGCGACGATATGGGCTTGGACCCAAGAATCACCCGCTTCGTCATCCCCATCGGCGCCACCATCAACATGGACGGTACAGCTCTGTACGAAGCGGTAGCTGCTATCTTCATCGCTCAGCTCAGGAAGGTTGAGATGTCGTTCGGAAAGATTGTAGCTGTTAGGTAAGATACTATAATGACGGTCTGTAGAGTAGGTCATCATTAAACGGAAGTCATACAAATCAGAATTTATTCTATAAGTTTTTTCCGACCCTTTAATCGTTTCACTATTATACATAGATCTTCTTTTAGAATGAGAGGGTTAAGACTATAATCTATTTCTCTAAATACTTGACTATACTTTAGCATCTATACTTTCTGTTGGAGTAGTCTTTAACATTAAGATTAATCATAATTGATATAAAATGTGTGTGTATTTTTACAAAAGACTTTCTTTACTAGTATAACGGCAACGGCGGCAAGTATAGGAGCAGCAGGTATTCCCCAAGCGGGACTCATCACCATGGTGATGGTGCTGGACACTGTCAACTTACCAGCAGAGGATGTCTCTATCATTCTCGCGGTCGATTGGCTGCTGTGAGTATGAACTGTTGCTTTGTTTCCGAGGAGTATTTTATTGAAACACTGTGAAAAATCTTAAAATACTGTGGGAAATCTTAAAGTACTGTGGAAAGTCTACAAATTTGATTTTGTTTTTCTAATATTAGCTCATTTAAGAATGGCAGTACTAAATTTTTTGTCAATAGTGTAGCTGATAAATCAATTATGTTTCTTATGCACTACATATTAAATACATGTAATGTTAGAAGAGTCTTAATATGCGGCGAGGTAATCGCCTTTCAACAGTGTTACGATATAGGTATTGTGCAATATTTCTGTTAACAATATAACTGACAATACTTACTTAGCATTTTATTGGTCGTTAAAATTATTGCAGTGATCGTTTCCGTACAACAATCAATGTGGTTTGCGACGCTCTGGGTGCCATCATTGTGGCTACATTGTCACAGGGAGACATAGACAAAATGCGCGCGCATCAGATCGACAGAGAGAACGCCACAGCACACGAACTCACCGAACTAGAGAAAGGCGACCATTAATTGTTATATCTGTTGAAACTTATGTGATCAACGTTCCCATTCATTCGTGTCAGGACAATAACGTAACTAGCATAATCGTTATAGCGTTATTACGTTGTGATTTATTTATTGCGTTGTGTTGTTTGCGTTATTTTGTTTAAGGATGTTAAGTTATAATACGAAGTGATTATTTTGAAAGCGTTATGTTTTTATTATAATAATAAATGTATTTCAACTGCCTTATAAACTTCTATTCAGTATAGGTGTTAAGAAAGAGATTATGTTTAGCAGTATACGATGACGTGGGCGATTTCACGTTATCTATGGAACATCTGTATCTGTTCGTTATGTCCTTGTTTGACATTTGACGTTAGATTAAGTGACGTTAAATTATTTGAATTCAATGTTAGATTTAAACTTTACTGTTCGTTGTCATTAGATGGCTAAATGTCGTTAGCGTAAATGTATCAGTGTGTTCTAAACGTGCCATTATTTTAATAGTGAAGCACAGATGTTCAAGAGTTACAATTACTATGGACGTTGAAAATAGTTATAAGCTTTGAAAAGGTATCAGAAGCAGATAATGGTCATGTTTGTCTAGTATTGATTGTATGATAAGAATATAGCAGGTACTTCAAATTTGTATGACAAATAATTCCATAATTTTTGGATAGCTTTTAATACGACGTCTGTAGTTAAGAACTGTGCTTCTATTTTTGTATGGATGTACATGTGTGTATCATGTAAACTATATGTTTATAAAGTGTATGTGCCATATCGTAAGTTAAATTTGTAATATAGTACATAGCGTCAGTCAATTCGTCATTGCATTCCAATTTCTTATATTACACTATCTTATAATAAACCAAGGCATATGTGGAAGGTTAAAAAATCAGTCATTTCGTAATAATAAAAGTTATTAACACTGATGTTGATCGTTATAAACGATTTAAAAATTACTTTAAACTCGAACTTACGCGTTAAACTATAAACATATTCTTCCAGTGTAAATTAGCAACTTTAGTTATAATTAGAACTACCTTCATGTAACAAAAACAAATTTTGAAATACATTTCCAAACACTGTTTGTATATGCCAATTTTATTATATAACATTCTGTTTTATGACTTATAATAGTTATATTAAATGTAGTCAATAGCATTTTTCTTCTGATTTAATTAGGTCACAAGATCTTAATATTAGGTATACAGAAGTAATGTTGTATTTTGTTATATTAAGCAGTCATTTTTAGTTGTTGAAACTGTAACTATTTTATTTATTGTAACATGTTTAATATAAAATCGAAACCAAAAAATTACCAAATTAATAAATCTTAATCAATATCACTCTAAGTACAAATCTGTTAAAAACTTCTTGGTAACAATTTAACTTTTGATGCCTGTTTGGGCATAGTTTTATGTTGATTATTTTAATAAACTCTTATTGTATATAAGCATTATTATTTAATTTATCATCAATGAAAAACAAAATGATCTGCGATTAATTTATGCTTTTAGTAAATTAGTTTATTTCAGCATTAACTTAAAAAATAACATTTTGGTACAACGATCTAAGTTTATATTACTCGCCTGAGTCGAGTTTTTTCACAGCCAACTTATGTTCTAAACTAAAACAATAACAGTATAATTTTTTTTAAACTCTGTGACTGTGTTAAGTCAGTCTTATGTTATCGAGAACATTTTTATGACTTGGATATAAAAATATAAATATAAATTAGGAATGTATCTTTAATATTAGCATGAGTATCACTCAAGTTTGACTATAGTCTTTGACATTAACAGTTGTGTTAAACAACATAAATGTATGGAATGTTAGATTTCAAAGTATTCTCTCACTCACAATCAAGAAAAAAATGTTTGATGTGAATGAAACATATCTTAATATGTAACTATTAACATGGATTCATATGTTTACCAGTAGAACTGGATATTTTTCAAAGAAAAAAGATGTTCATTTTTTTTGCAGCATTATTCCAACTCAATGCCTGCATCATTTCCTAATAGACAATAGATACCTAGCACAATTTAATTGCATGGATAATAATTTATTAAATCTAGATATGTTTATAGACTTAGACTTTAAAGCTCTCATTTACATGTTTCAAATTGGCCGTTATTCAGGCCGTAAGAGATGTACAACCTCTCCTCAGGTGATATATATGCATCTCACAAGGTATGCCATTAGCCCAATCTCATACTTCCGCTTTTCGCTTCATTTCCCCCAGTTTACATTTCATTCCCGCCTCTCCCACTTCTTTCCTTACTTCTCTCGCTTCTTACTTCCATTCACCCATCCTTACTTCAGTTCTCCCGCTTCTTTCTTTAACAGACGCATAATTGCTCAATCGTAATTGCAGAACAATAAAGAGCTATTTATCTAGACAATCTTACAATATTACTTTAATTATTTTTGTACGAAGCGTTAATAACGCGTTTAGATTATAACGTTACGTTATAATTATGGCATTATAACGCAATTTTACGAAGTTACCGCTAGCATTGTATAATTTCTGTACAACAGATAACAGTTATAGAACATTAACATTAACGGATAAACGGAGAAGTGTAGCTCCGATAAGATGATTGTTATTATTGAGATGTTTTTGCGTTCCGTTGTGTGAAAGATTCCCAGAATCTCGGCTGTTGCTTCTCTCACTGTGTAGTTGTGAACTCTTGACTCTTGCGAGGGTAGCTGCGGATATTTCCATTGATTCGCCATAGGGCAACCTCGATCCACGCCTGTTGCTGCGGTCTTGGAACCGTGCATGCTGAAACAAGTAATTTCATTATTATTATGGCTCTGAACTTTTTTATCATTCAATCTTGCACTTTAAACTCTTAAAAAAATGAGACATGAGGAAACATAACCTAATTGATAAAACGTGGGAGCGTACTATAACTATTCTGCCTATCCCTTCGAGGAAATACAGACGACAGACAGAATTTAATGGAGTTCTAGATCAAGACACTCTAGTTACTCTGTAAGGTTTTTCTTTACTGTTGGAGCCTATAATTTAATTTTGAAAACGTATGTAATATTATAATGTGAAAAACGCGTGTCAAGAATTGGAATAGTGTCCTTAATGAAGTCTGGAATTTGAATCATTGTCATTTCTGCTTAGACTTATTGATTAATATTACGAAGGTATTATACCCATGGCTCATATTTTAGCGACATTCTAGTACAACCCTCCCTAACTGATGATCATTGGCTATGCAAACGACTTTTTGAAAACGTCGGAGAAGAGACGAGTGGGGGTGGTAGAGTTCTATTGTTTTGTTTATATTATACATTTTATGATATCCGCGCATTATCAAAGGATTTTCATAATTCTTTTTAAAAAGAAGTGTTTACTTCAAAATTTTTTTGAGAAACATATATTGTCCCTATTGTAAAAATAGAGGCTAAAAAGGTAAAATAGTAAAATTCAAATTGAAGCTGCATGTTTAATAGCCTGTAAGCAGTTTCTGCAGTCCATTAACTCTGCATCCAACTGCCAATGACGTAAACGCCGGTGTAATATTGCGCTTGTAATAAAGTACGCAGGAAAATATGCAGAATGTTAATGTTTGCTCGGAGTGGAAATCGAATCTACGATCCCAGTTCATCTGCTAAGGTAAAGATGGGCTTGCCGATATTGGAACGCAGAACCCCCGGAGTGGGAAACCGAATATTAAACCACTATGTTACTACTGCTTTGGGTAGAAGTCAACAAACTGAAATCTGTCTTTGTTTAGATAAAATGGCGTGCACGTATGAAGAGAGTGATGAACGTGGAAGAAGCAAGGTAGGTCTGAGAGATATTCGACAGTCTGTGTTCTCTGCCTACCCCGTAAAGAAACGGGCGTGATGATATAATAAGAAAAGTATAAAAGGTTACATTGCCGTCTTTGCTTACAGGTCCAGATCGCCATGTCCAACGGTTTCGGTTGAAAACGCCGTACACGATGGGGTTCGCGCAGGAGTTGGTGCAGGAGAACAGCCACATCGCCTTCTGGAACGCCGGATCCAGGCTCGTCACCGAGTCCTTATCCACCCAGTACCTGCAAAATTTATCCACAACAATACTTACAGTTTGCCATTTATGTATACAATTTCATTAAAAACTTTCAAAATCATTAGGTATCTATATCAGCAAAATCTTATTTGACATGTAGAAGAATTGATAATGATTAATATCTTTTTTATCTACACGGCCACCTGATTCTTAATTATAGCAGAACCCGAACTTGCAAAACTAATTGAATAAAAAGTATGAACGTAAAATACGTACTATCTACACGTAAATGCGTACGCGGGTCGAGGTCGCAATTTGGCCTTTTTAAATATTTATTTTTATATAGAATAATAGCATTGGTTTGCTCAAAAAATATTGTAAGCTACCGAATTCCTTTAGTGAGACTTAAAAGCTTCTCGCGCTCTCTCGCCCCTTGGACCATTCCACTGTTGGAACACGTAGGTATCTCTCTCTTAGAATGGGAGGGTTAAAGCCATAGTCTGCCAAGCCGGCCAAGTGCGGTTTGACAGACTTCAAACGCCGTAGAGAAGAATGTTATTTATCTAAGGTGCGCAAGTTTAATCACGATGTTTTTCTCAAAATTTTACATCAATTTAATTGACTAACATTCTGAACATCTACAAAGGATCGCCGTAAAGAAGACTAGGAGTTTGATAGAGGTACTACTTACCATAAACAATAACAGTAATATGGAGACCAGCAGGTGAAAAAGACTAGAACGATAGTGACAGTCATTTTGAGAGTTCTCGCTCGAGCCCTGCCGAGAATGCCGACGCCGCTGCGACGCATCTTGTCTAAAAATAAACAATGCAATTTATAAACGAATTTTAATTTACACGTATTTTACAGGATTGCCAATTTACACGTAAAATATAATACAATTAAATATACCTGTTAATATTCCTTTAAGCTAGTATCCGATCGAAACAGGTTTTTCAGCTGAAACCGAAATCGAAACCGAACCTTCGGTCGCTCACTATTTAAAGTATATTTTACGGCTTAAGACGGATGTGAAAATGAACTTACGTTTAGCCGGCTTATACTAATGTTACTTTCAAATCCATCTTTAGCCGAGACATATATTATGTGTATTTTTAAAATAACTAGTGGCCCAGTAGCTATCATAAATCATAAAAAATCAGTTTGAGCGTTGTCTAGATTCTAATGTGAAAGACTACGCTTAAATAAATCTTTCCTCTGTGCTACTTATTGACAATAATACGTCTCATGTCTGACATTAAGCATGGAAACGTAAATACATTTAATAAATGTGTCTAAGGGTGGCTGCAGTAGTGCGCGTTGCATTTTCGTAGTTTATTTAATGTATTTTTTGTGCATTATTTTTAAACAATATTAACATTCTGAACTCCTTCTTTATATAAACTATAAGTAAACCAAATTTCATACTCGGTCGGCGCAATTTTTGTAAAAAGGGGTACCTACAAAATTTTTGCTTCGCGTATTGATATATAGATCTTATTAATATATAGGTACCACTTGCGGTCTCATCTAGTTCAGTTTCGCGTTTACCGCAAGTGTGAACAGTGCCTACATAGCGTAGTTATTCCAATAGAATGTTCTAGAGAGCTCAAATCGGATACAGATTTCCCGGGGGCTATTCATGTGCCTACGTAGGTCGACATTCACGAAATATGCGATCAGAATGTCGAAAGGAATTCCATTGTGAATATTTCTATTCAGAACAACACCACGGCTATACATCCCTGGAAGGGTAGGTAAAAGAACGTAATATCCACACGTTTCACCTGTTATATGTGCCACTGTGTAAATTATCAAATAGATCTTTTTCATAGATAGTGGTTTAAGTATTGTAATTACATCGAGTATAATTCATTGACTCACCATTAGCAGTGTTCGCCCGTCGGATGATCTCGAGTAGGGACGCGGAGGAGCAGTAGAGCGTGGACACCAGGGGCGCCACGTACATCAGCATCATGTTCAGCAGGAAGTACGCCAGCTCGTGGTCCCGGGTCGGGAGCGAGCCGTATGACACGCACTGGTAATAACTGAAAGAGAAACATTTATTTCTATACGATTTATCATATCAGTGTTTTATGTTATGGTAATACCTACTTATATTAGATTCCATGTTAGAGAACTTTTTTATTTTTTATCGCTCTATATGGTTATGTACTCGTACATAACAAATAGATTAAATGCAACTAGTTACAAAATTGATCTTTTTTTATTATTGGTAAAGACGGTTACATTGAATTTTTGTTTATATATGAATGTTATACAAATTATAAAGTGGTCAGTATAATTATGTTATTGTGTATATTTATACACAGTCATATAATACTCACCGAATTTCTATAAACCCGGCGTGAAGTCATGAAGAGAGCGATGACTATAGAAGTAGGTACATCAAGTATTTTAAGGAAGGATATATTCGGCACTCCGTACTGTCTAACCACCACGTGACCTGGTGTGAAAATATAATAATAATACCCACCCCTTGACATCAGGGTGTTCGTCTAAATGGAATATGAAGCTCTGCGGTAGACTGGCCAGCCCGGCGCAGATCCAAGCTATCATAAGAGCCTTCTTCACGCGCGCTTCCCAAGTCACATTCAATGGTTTCAAAATGGCGTAATATCTGCAAACAGATAATAAATTTACTTTTGTTAGTAAAATAGCGAGGAACGTTGTAAATATATAATTTTTATAGTACGTTAATTAGGGATAGGTCGACTAGTTCCGGACCTATAAGCTTCCCTTTCATCTGTTAGTTAGCTCTTGTTGATGGCAAAGAGTACACAGCCACACACAAGTACGATACTCACGAAACGTATAATAGTACATTTTAACAAGACTTTTAATAATTTATTCACACTAAATAGATTTGACCAACTTACCTATCTATAGCGATGCAGATCAACACGAAACTGGAAAGATAGAGGCCGAAGGTCCTAGTGAACATCATGAGCCGACACATGAGGTCGCCGGCCAGCCACTGCACCGTGCCCGCCCACGCGATCTCAAGCGGCATCATCAGGAACGTCACCTGTGCACAAGCACTACTTGAAGTTCAGTTATATGCATCAACATAACATCAGGCCTGTATTAGCCGAATGGATAGGCAGAGAAGGATATTATTACTCTCACTTTTCACCGTTATGTTATACATCGCATGGAGTAGACCCAGACACCGTAGAAAATGTAACTATGTCATTAAGTTCGCCTTCTGTTATGCCTATATATGGTGTGCAATGAACGGGAGTAGGCTGATGATTATAGTGATGATGATGATGACGCAATAAATAGTTCTCACCATAAGATCGGCCACAGCCAGATGCATTAACAGTACGTCCAGCCTACTCGCGCGCCCCGCTCTTTTCCGCCTGACCAGCTGCGACAGCACTGTCAAGTTGCCTGTCGCTGATATTACCATCAACACACTGTACACTATTATCGACACCATATGTCCATGGTTAAATCGCATGTCCAATGGCAACTCATACAAGTTGCTCGCGTTCCAATGTGTCCAGTTCTTCTGCGAGGCCCCTCCGGGCCCCGACACCTTTTCGACTATATCCATAATGAAAATAGAAGTTTAATTCAGCCTGACGATTCCACTTGTTTTGTTTCCTGGTTTAAATCTTTGATATGACGTCATTGTTAACACGTGAAGGATGTTCAACTTGTCTGAAACAAGACGAAAAATGTAGTGATATAAACTTAACAATCTTCTGAAAGTATAACACTTTAGCATAC
>DWME01008026.1:0-12075 GCA_018244795.1 Parelbella ahira ahira
GGGATTAACCGTGACAAACGTACCTTAATTACTCGTAAATCTTTCAGATTAGCTAATTACTTCGCGGCGAATTATTAATTAAAATTCTGGAAAAGTTCCAACAAAGTACATCATGCACACGTAATATATTTAAGCATATCTCTTAAGTGAGACGCCATTGTACATTTTTGAACAAGTTTGCTACTTTGCACAGATAAAAATTAAACTAATATTTTAAATTCTGTGCAGTAGTACCCCTTACTTCTAAACGAAAAATTTTAAGCAGGAATAATTACGTATATATCTCGTTATTACATGTATATACATATCTCTACACACGAGTAGAATGTTACAGGTGAGATAATTACATACATTTTGTGACGGCCAATAAGAAAAACGTATTAAAAATTAAAATAGAAACAATATTGCCTTTTATCGTTTGACTGCTGGACACGGATCTCCTCTCAAAATAAGAAAGTATGTATTCTTTATTGAAACTTCCAATGTAACGATAAAAAGAATTAAAGGACTGTCTTCGCATCTCATTGAGGTGTCTTTTAACTCCAGAGCTGAAGCTTAAGAACTGGCAGATAGGCTTATCTGTGCAAGATACTTTTCGTTTTCTGGCTCTCTCCTGCGGCCGAACAACATAACTCTATTAATTATTCCGTTTATAAATCTTTCTTTTATTTAAATTTGAAATTCTTGTATACATACATATATATTTTAAGAACATATTTCTTATACCGAGAAACTTTTATTATTAATTCTGGAAAATTCTCTTTAATATTTCCAAAAGAGTATCTGTAATATCTGTCGCAATAAAGATAACCGTTGGTAGAGTCGTGTTCAGGAACATATTTTTGTGTTTTCTAATAAGGTATACATTTGTATTTATATTTTACGCTCAACCCGACTCTTAAACGTTCGTGCAATAGCCAAGGCAACTAACTTTTTTAAGCCAGCCAAATTCATAACAATGTGAAAGTAACATAAAGAAAAGAATCAACGGATAAACTCGAGTATTAAACAAAACTTAAGAATACGACTCGGGCGTCGTTTCGCGCCATTCGAAATGATTTAACGCGGGAAACTACGCCCGCGAATCCGTAATGGCGTCTCAAAATGGCTGCCACAGACAGAATACCGAAGAACGTTTTTTTTTCACGCCGTTAGCAGGTTTGCGTTTAACGAATTGTACGCCAGTCAGTTATTGGAAAAAGTTTTATTTTGAAGGATTCTTTGGTAATTTTTGTTTCTAAATATAATTGCTATGAAATCTTCGTGTTAATTTTATCAATGTTGGAAATTTATGTTACTTAAATCTTAGGCCAAAAATAAAATTTATTTAAAAAACCTGCATACCCAGCGATTAGGGGCAAAAGCCTCAGGGGAGGCCTATGTTCAACAGTGAACTGTGAAAACCAGATAATTATCATAATGACGATTAGGTAGATAATTTTTAATATGCATGTGATTTTATTATTGTATGAATGACTGCATCTTTGGTTGCGTGGCTGCAAGAGCAACTTCCTGTGTTCGTTCTTCGAATGGTCGATCGGTGTATGGGAACAGGCTTAGCCCCTAGTCCATAGTGTGTCAAGCGTTGCCTCATTTCCACATTAATAGTATATTGAGTTACATTTCCATTAACTACTTTCCAATTAACACGCAGACAATATAAAGACGGGCGTCGACGCGCGCAATCGCGCGTCAGGTTCGAACAACTTGTATAACTATACAACACGTATCTACATAACTATATAACATGTATAGCATTGTCAGTTTTCTGTATACAAATTTGCACGTTACTTAATAGAGATGAACCCTACATGCTATTAGAGTGAAGGTATATGTCGCGACGAGTCGCTTCTAGTTACCATGTTCTCTGATTAAATTGACAGTTACAGTAGCCCTTTATGACAGTGGTTAGTAACTATAACACTGAAACTTGTAGGTTCGCTTTTCTTCGAAGCCTAAATATATTTGTGTGATGACTGTAACCTGTGTCTGGATATAAACTTATATATACATATTTAAACGTCTAATTAGAAAATATCTGATTACCTACATGTTCTCAATTGTCTGTTTCTTCAATAACACAAGCAACAGATGGCGGTGTAAAAAAGTAAGAAACCTGCACTCTTTTTTATGGACCTAAAACATAAATGGAAAAATATTTAGTTCCGTTAACGGAAGCGTAAGAATAAATTATAGTATTTACGGTGTACCTACTTTTATTATTTTGTATTTCCAATTTGTATTCTGTATTTATAAAATCGGTTTGTAAATGTACTACCCCCCTCTCCGCCATTTGCATTGTTGCGTTTTCACCTCCATATTCATAAACGGTCTGGCGCTACGATGGAGTTATTGTGTAGCCTGTCTCGTATTCGCTTGCAGTACTTACAATATGATAGAAAAGAAAAACATTCACTACTTACAACAGTATGATTAAACGTTTATGAATATGGCTGTTTGAATTTAATTTTAATTACGAATTTGTTTCGGTAGACAGAGAACTTGATGCGACTGTCCTGATTACTGAAGTATTTGTCTAACAGTGAACTGGTACTGGCTTATAATGATGGTGCCTATGATTATTTAGATTATTTTCAGGAATATCGAATATATAACACAATTACAAACATGCATTTATTTACATATGTACCTACATGCATCAGTTCTTTATTATATAGTCAACTAACTACTCTAGTTAGAGCAGGTAGTTGACTCGCTAGCTAACTCGCTAGCTGCTTAGTAAGACTAACAAAGTCTATCACTTTATGTTTTAATACTTTCCTGTTTTGTAACAATCAGTGTCTGCTACCAAATTTTTCAAACCGAATCATAGGCACGTCTGATTACCGGCAGAGATACCTGCGGCGGTGGTGTATTGACAAGTATACTCTAAACAGGGACTCAATTTCTATAAGGTTACCAATAAAAATGAAACCCCCAGATCTAAACACCATTTGCGAAAAATGTTAATGAAAAATACTGCATAATAGATGACTTATTTGCAATATAATATTATTTGCTATTGGCCTAAACGACTGCCATTAGCACGAAGGTATTTTTTTGACATTCTCATTTGATAGATTCTTATCATATAATTGACATTGTAGATTGCGTCGTTGATCGAGTGGTTGCAAGCGCGACTGCCGATCGGGAGGTCCTGGATGAATATCCCGGGTCGGGTACTATTGGATATTTTTAATTTAGAATTTCTAGTAGTGACTCGGAGTCTGGATCTGTGCCCGGTGTATGGCAATAGGTTCACCACCTATTTCATGGGACGTAAACGTAACTGGTAAAACGTGGGAGTGTACTACACTCCTCTGCCTACCCCTTTGGGGATCACAGGTGTGATGTTACGACATTTAATTTTCAGCATTTTTAATAATGAGCACTTAGTCAAGCGTGAAATTGGAACATCTATACACGCATTGCGTTCTAGCAAATATAGATTTTAAATTCAATAACGTTTCGTTGAACGCCGCTAAACGTGGCCGCTGTTTTTCACGAAATGTCGAACACTTGCAATTTTGAAATGGAATTTTTAAATCATTTTAATTACGCGTTTCTTTAATAGTATTCTTTAATCGCGTTGCTTTTTTAGGTCATGAACAGATTATATAGGCCACCTGTTTTGCTTGCATTGTTTTTATAAACATGTATTTTTATTTCTGTCATAGACGTTTTTTAGATGTTTGCTCGTTGGAGTCTTTTGTCTGCGATTCAACATAAAGACATCAGCTGGCCTGTAAAAAGCAATGTAATACACATAAAGAGCTGTATATTATTTATTTACTCGCATTTAAAAATTCGTCGTATGATGTACATACATATGTGAATACATACCTACTTAACATATAGAAAACCTACTATTTTAGTTTAAATTCTGTAAGAGACTTATATTTCTTATTAGGCAAAGACACTATATACGTGGTAAAAGGTTATAATAATAATAATAGTTTAAAGAACAATTTTTCTATCGTGGGTTTGGAATCTTCTCGAAAAATTTTTACCGAATTTTATTACTTAAAATCCAAACTTTTACGAATAACTGGCTGTACGGTTCTTTAAACGCAAACCTGCTAACGGCGCAGAGCTATGGTGTTTTTGTCCGTGGCAGTCATTTTGAGACGCCATTACCGATTCGCGCGCAGACTTTCCCGTGCTAAATCATAACGAATGGCGCGAAACGACGCCCGAGTCGTATTCTTAAGTTTTGTTTAATCGAGTTTATCCAACCATTCTTTATATTTATATCCAATTGTTATGGAGTTAAACGTATTAGTCTTTGAATTTAAATGGAAAGAAGCGTCTTTGGTTTATTATTTGGTGTATTTTGGACATTGAAGACGCGTCGTCATATAAAAGTATACGTTACAATTCGAATATGGTAGACGTATACATGGTAACACATAAACCGTTAGGTACAACTTAAACCTGCTTCTGTGGCTGATTTCAGGAACTACTTCATATCTACTATTTTTTTCTAAGTACTTCCATAACATACAGAAAAATTAGGCGTTACGTAAGCATTAATCTCTTATCTCTTCTCTATACCATTGGCAAATATTTCAAATAAAGTCTACAGACTGCTCGACTAGCTTGCAGATCCAGTAGAAAGTCAAGTAGTAAGTCAACTCAGACAAATATCTATGTAAGTTGCCCGAGTATTTGTTTTATGTGTTTGTAAATTGATCTATATAAATATGTATCTGGAAATGTATGTAGGTATATAAAATATATAATATGTTCATCATTTGTCTGGTATTAAAGCACAGGCTCAGTATAGTTTGTGATCAGATGGCTATGCGAGGAAGCGTCAAGTATTGTCATAATTATGAAATATACAAATTCCTGATTTTGTTTGATTAAAATCACAACTGTAGGAATGTAGACGAGTTGTATGACTTGTTATAGTGTAATTTGTTTCTTCGCTCGAAGAGATATAGAAAAGCGTGGTCAGAATTGTGTGTGTGAGGAGTGAATCTGTCTTTATGGATAATGAGTTTCAGATGTGATGTACGTGCAGAATTAAAGTTTCAAATATCGACTAAAACCGTGCGTCTAATAGAGAATTATGATCGGGCGTAGGTACTACACCAGCCGTGAGTCTTGAATCAGACAGCATTAAAGGTAAATTAAAGTGTATACTTATTATATATTATACACCATCGTCAATCCAGGTCCTTTACGGGATTGTAGAGAGCATCAGATGCGTAATATCTTTATCCTTACAGAACTGACGGGCTTCCATTATTTTCATCTTTCCTTTAACACGCACGCCGCCGGTTGTTTCATTCCGGCAAATTTATATGTATAACCAAAGTAGTTAATACATAATTTAATGTCCATTCCATTCGAATTCATCTACATTTGCATTTAGATTGAAACGCAATATTGAATTACGCATAGCTGATGTAAAAATAACATTGTAATTATTATTTCACGGTAATGATGTACACACTGCAATGTGGCGACATCATTCGTTCAATGTTTACATCATTATCAGCCTGCTTTCTACTGACGACATACTGGCCAGGGTATCTACAGGAATATGTACATATCTGGAAGGTGACAAACATACATTAATAATAATACGATTTGATCACACGGCTATCTGACCTGCAAATAGGCTTAATCTCTGCTAATAATTAATAAATATACATATGAAAGTTTTCAAATACATATTTATCCAGGTAAATTAGACCCAAACACAAAATAGGGATTCACGTTTATAATCACCAATATTTGACCTAGGTGAGAATTGCAATTACCAGCAGTTAGGGTCGAAACAAGTGAGCTAGCAGGTTAAGCAATGGTCACTTGAAATATTTTGTTCCTGACGATGGAAGCCTCTATCCCAGTCCTAGATCTATTCAAGGAAAATCGCATCAAAATCACGAATGAATCAACTTCCATTTAAATACTCAACCCACTTTCCTGCCACCGATATTTTCCATCCAATCGTAAATTATTCCATTAAAAATCTTCTGCTCTTTTTCTGCCGTCGTCGGTACTTTAAACAATTCTATATTTTTAAAAGAAAAAAGAAATAGATCTTTTAATGCACCAGCAAACACTAAAAGCTTCAGGACTACATCGGTAGTAAAATTTCCTTCTCTATGACATGGGACTCTTGGAAAAACCCTAAAAAAAGAGGACACTAATCTGGAAACACACTAGTTGCTGTTTTGGTGTAGTTCATAGCCGAAGATGTCTGCTAGTCGCATACATGTTAGAAGTCGGCTTAATTTTTATTCATTCACAAAATTTCAAATTTGAGCTAAATTTTTTCATGTCCTCCCAAACACAATTTTTAATGATAAAATCATTTTGATTACCATTAAACAATAATCGCAAAAAATATACAACTGAAACCATTGTAATAGGAGTTTTTACGCATATTTTGTAGTCTGTGGTCCGTGGTCATCCTCAAAATCGAACTCCAAAGTTTATGCTACTTTTGAAAGGATCCCTCAGTATACCATTTTTTACACATTACACTAAACATTTAATAATATAATACGTCAGATCATATCCACCATACTTTATAAAAACTTTATTCTATTTCACAAAGCTGACAATCCTGCTGCCGGCAACCTTAAAAAAGCGGGAAATGAAAACAAAATGGAGGTTCGAAGCCTTTTTGCAATTGTAATCCTGCATTTAAAAGCTCTCAGGACCATAGATACTTTGAAAACGGTTAAACGGCAGTGCTTTTAATAAAAAGAGGCGGCTTATAAATAGTCTGCCTTTTATTACATTGTCATAGTAGGGCTGCCAACTGGACGAAAAAATTAACTTACGTATATTAACTCTGAAAAATTATATTTAATTTACATGTAATGGATTGAGATGTTAATGGCGTGTATATTTTTCTATATGAATTGTAAGTACATATAACAGCTACGATAAAGATACAGAGTACGAAATATATTACAACTGCCGGCCATCTCTAACTGATCGCAAGTATAACATTACACCCATCTAATATTGATTACAAGAGGTATTACCATCAGCCTGTTCCGGTCCACTGTTACACATAGGCCTTCAGATCTTTAGCGTATCCAACCATTGTCAGCCACTTTGCGTATATGGTCACTCCGCCTATCTGGTTTGCATGGGGTATGCACGAAAAAAATACAGATGGCTTCATAGTGGCATATTCATCTATAAGATTTTCTTCTGGAAAATTCCAAGCACAACATTTATGACTAAACAGTTCGGAAAGTGAACGTAACAACCAGATAATCTTTAACTTTTTCCATAATATGCCATTTGTTACTCAGCGTCTCCTCTCCGTAGAATCCTAAGTAACTTCAATACGATAAATATACGATCTTTCATCTCTCATTTCATTGACGATTTGGAAACATTCCGCCTGTTTTGTTTTACCCTTATACAAAATTTCCACGAAACTGGCACAGTGGTTCAGATGTCAAAACGAATTAAACAAAAAGAGTATTTTAATTTATATTATGATTTTGGATTACTAGTATACTTAACGTTTGATTTGTGTTTACAATTATTAGCTTTTACAATTATTAGGTTTTAGCATGTCATCACGCCGGTCCCTCACTCGATAGCCAAAGAGAGGCAAGTGCTAAATACTTCTAACCTTACAGACCTACCGTGCTTCTTCTATTTCATCAACCTCCTCCTTGTAAATCTTCTGACAGTCCGTTAGCCGATATTTGAAGTATTTGGTCAAGAGAAGTTATAGTTATAAATTAAGGAGATTTCAGAGTATGAAACCAATGCATTAATGAAATATTTTCCGGATAATTTAATCCATTTCTTGGCCCGTATATAGCGCGGCGCGTGCGAGTAATACAATCGATGGCGCGCTTGGCGGCGAGCAGAAAATTGGTAAAGTTTGAGCCTTAGAGCAAAAAGCTCGTGAACTGTTGTTTCTACAGTACATCTTTAAGCTGTGGATTTTGTAAATTGCTTCATCTTTTTTCATGAGACTTCCAATCTCTGGAGTGGTTGCGTCTTGTATAAAGTCTGTTTAGTTTGGCCGGTGGAGGTATATATGTACATTGTGCGTTAGTCTCTCCCTGAGGGAACAAATCGCGAACATTTGCCGTCTGTAAGGCTGCTCATTGCATATGAGTAGTTTTCTTAAACCGCTGAAAATATGTATATATATTCATAGACAATCATTATCAGTATTTGCTTATGTTTGCTCTTTTTACATCCAGACAAACAACGAGATTTGTGTTCATAACGAAAAAACCTTGCCCAGGTAAAATTGAACCTATATCCTCCGGCTTAAAAACATAGCTGAGTATTATACCAAAAGGGTGGTAATCTTGGAACAACATAAACGCCTATATTTTAAATCTTACTGTACATTTTTTTTCGAATTAATTATACCCTCTCAGGGACTTATTTACATGTTTTAAAATCCAATGTTATCCTTTCATGTTAATGAAGACGTCATTTGCATGTGACGTACACCTTTGATGTGTTTTGTGTTAACAAAAAATCTTATTTAATCTGTAATCCACACACCCAACGTGGTATTTTGCACAAACCACGTCAAGAGAGTCCTATGTCAAGCAGTAGATACATGTCTCTCCTAATAATGGAATAAATTAAAAAAGTAACTTTTAGTTGCAATAAAAATCGATTGTCCAATTTTTACTTAAACTTTACTTAGTAGATATGGTAAAGGGTGGTATGAAAGCAATAGTACCACTTGTAAAATATCCAGGTAGTAGAAACATTCCATCACGCTGCGGGGGTGGATGTGACGGTGGGTTCTAACTAGAGCAACGCGATTACGTAAGGGGTGCGTTGATTACGATTTTAATACGGTATAATTCGTCAAGGCATACAATTAAGTAGAAGACAATTTAACGAGAGATGGAGGAAGATATCGTATAAACTTGTTTAAGATAATCATGATGATGATGGAAGGCTATGGAAGTTGGTTTCGTACGCTTTTATGACAAGTTCTTTGTCACAGATAACATAATATATCAGTTTGTCATAAACTATTTACTTATGATTTGTTTTTACTGCGTCCAATTTATGTTTGTTTATATAGAAAAAAAATATATATTGTTCAGTCATTGATTAAATATTCATAATAATTCAATTAAATGATTATACTTATTCGTATTAATAACTGAATATTTTTTTTTGTTGAACATTACACAATAAAATTTTATTAATAAGTAAAGAGATTTTGTACGATATCTCCACATACGGGTGTTAGATTCAGTAACCAGACGTCTGATAAAATGTACATATGCATTAATAATATATAACAATTTATAGATGTTTAGAAAATTTTATACACCCAGATACAGAACAAATACTCGAGCTTACACAAATATGTGTATTACGAATAGGACCCACTACCCCCGATTCAGCAGATTGCAATTTCTCTATCCCTTGAATCAAGAAATCAATAAAATCATTAAGAAAAACGTAACGTAAATTATTCGTGTTTTGTATTAATTAAACAAAGGTTATTGAAATTTTAAACTAATAGAGTCACATGAATATATTGTTGCCGCGTATTTTAAAAATATTTTGTATTTCCAAACATTAAGGCTCATATCTAATGTTTATAAAAAGGATTGTCCGCGTATAATTATATTTTTTGACATATCACTTTGTCATTTCTTTTTCCGAGTACTAGTCCGTGGCAGTATGTCTATGACAGTGTATCATCGACTCGCTAGAGGGCGTTGGTGACATAAAGAAATAAAATATTCCAGACGATCCGAGCCAAGAAGTCCCATTGACCCGGTTAGCAATAGGAAAACTCACGAACTGCAAATATTTATTCCGAGAGGTTACGTAATTAGTTTCCTGCTTTCCCAATCAATTAGAGTCCATCAATATGTATTGTCTGTCGTTATTTCACTTCCGTTTCTGTTACATAACAACTGACAATCTAGCGAACTTGTATCAAAGCTGCAATTAAACGATAGATAAAAGATAATATACTCATCTTGTTTTATTCTATTAAGTAGGATGTGACCCGGATACGCCTTCTTAATCATATGCAAAATATATTTTACATTGTAATTAAAGAAAAGAGGTATTTTTTATAATGTTTTCTAGTATCCATCAACTAAACTATTTTCCTAGGTTATAAATAATATAATTATTACGTTATAGCATGTAATCTTGCCTAGATAGTGCAGTGTACTTAGATAGAACTAGATGCCCTGGCAGGCGGGTGCCAATTAGGACATTAAATTGTAGCTTATGTTTAATTATGTTCGTTAATAAACACATTTTGTTAAACGTAAAATTATATAGTGAAGTAAATAAATTTATCGGAATAATATTTTATTACACATTAATTTTATACGTATATATATTTTATACAATACGTTGTATTATGATCCATAAACAACATGTAGGTCATATGGAAAGGCGCGGGAGATATCAGGATTATTTAAAAAACAAAAGCAGACAGTGTTTTTTATTGTTTTAAAAACATATTCCAATCAAGTTCAATGTTATCTTCGAAATCCAAAACAGTTTTCATTCGATTTTGTCCGAAGAATTTCCGTGAACTGTTAAATTGGAAAAGAAAACTGATTTTTTTCGTATAAAAAGATCGAGTATCTTGGACTACGGCATAGACATTGAGTAGAAGCGGCATCATGGTGTTCACAGCATACTTCTTTTTGGTTGGTAAGTCATTACTACGAATGTGGATAGAAGCAGGTGCAAAGGGAGGCCAAGACTCGTCTATCTTAACCAAATAGGTTAAATACTGGCTGATGGAGGAGTAAAGTCTTCAAATGAAACGTGTGTGTATGTAACTAATGGCAGTACTGTAATTAGCTGCAGGTAGCAGTGGCAGGGTAGTATTTACACTTTTAGTATCTCATTCATAATACCTTTATTTTAAATTCTGTCGCGCAATACTGACTCTTAAAACTTTTGACCATTTTAAAATTTGAACAATATTAGAACTGGGAACTGATATGGAGCACGTTTTTCCCGGAATAATATTTAGCACCCTCAGGAAAATGCCCTTAAATAATGTAGAGTCACACAGGCGACATAACGAATAACACGGTTGGCGTGCAGCAGGGAAGTTGGAAAATGAACGAATAATTAACGCTTTAATATGTTCGTCCTTCTCACGTGTCATGAAAGGCAAATTTTCTAAACACTTCTCATCTAAAAGCACGGGTTATCAACTACTACGCTGTATAGAATCCAAACAGACTTCGTAGCCTTTGCACTTCATAGTCGTCGACGAAGAAATGTTAAAGTTACAATTATTTTCAAATGGAAAGACATTCATACTAAGCCTGATATGTAATTTTCCAGCTTTCCTGTGCACCGCGCACGCCAGTCCGGTGCCACAAACAACGGTCTGCGAAACGACTCCCAACGTCCATCCAGTGCACGGATCAACCATCGTTTGTGAAAAGTCCGCTAACTACCTTCCCTACATCTTGCCACCCCCGGTACCATATCCTGCACTTGGGCCGACTGTGTACGAGTCGACTCCTAATGTGCTGCCATATGGATACTTGCCGTATCTGTTTACCATTTCTTATGGTTACGGGAGCACCAGCGTCATAGAAACCGCTCCTAGTGTGGTCAGCATTGTCTCACAGCCGAGCGTGCCAGTCAGCGCCAATGTGGGGTCTACCACTGTCTGTGAAACATCATCGAATGTGCACCCTCCCCCGGCCGTCGTCAGCATCCAGCCTTACGTATATCCGCAGGTCAGCGCCAACGTTGGAGCCACCACAGTGTGTGAGTCCACGCCAAGCGTTGTGTCAGCGTGCCTACCCCTACCATACCCTGGCCTCTTATCTGGTTTAGGCGTGGCGCCGGTCGGAGTGGCTTTACATTAAACGACCAGAATTTTTTGTGTTTCGATCAGCCCCAGATTATATAGAAGCCTGGGATTTACCTGACCTGTAGATTCACGCTAAACATTCTGAAAAAGATCACAGCTATTTTCCTAAGGTTTTCATAGATACTTAATCGTTTTTAAGACGTTGAGGGTCCCATTAATCCATAGTTTAAAATTTATGAAATGTTAACATCCGGCTCTTCTTTTCATCATCTCTACACGTTTTC